>BSBM01000449.1:1067500-1112500 GCA_027924585.1 Larix kaempferi | reverse complement strand
TCTTGCATGGTAGTCTGAGGATGCATTCATGGCATTTGATCTTTAAAAAATATGTTTTTTGTCAAAATGAAATTCAAATTGCCTCTTTGATGAGTCCTCCCATATTGAATTTCCTTGATGTTGTTAATGGCCTCCTTCCCTTCTGTCTATACCTTATGAGAAACGAGGGTGTGCAACCTTCTATGGATTGAATTTAGAAGAAACCACATATGAAGAGAACATCTAAAAATGCCCATGCATTTTGAGGGGTAAGTCTTTGGATCCAACTTCGAGTCATGAGTTTACGATCTCTTCCAAATCTGTGTTACCCCTCAAAATGCATATGCATTCTGAGGTATTCATAGACATTCTTTTGAAAATGGTAGTGGCATCTAAATAGGGGAAAGTTCTAGATTTAAGTATTCCTTATTCAGACCTCTTTTCCTTAAATGTGAAATCCAAGATCATGGCGTTACCATAGAAGTCATTTCCAAGCCTGTTTTGACACTTAAACAGGCAGAACTATGAGGAACAAACTCTAGGATTTCCATCCAGCATTGCGAACAACAAATATAAGGTCACAAGACAAACATAAGTAATGATTCCTTGGTTGTTGGAATCTATGTTTTGAAGAAGGAATGATGGGGATATATGTCATTAAACATAATCAATCCTTCATCTGGAAGTTGTCTACAAGAAGCAAAACAACAAGTTCTCAACAACCTTTGGAAAACTCCACTCCTTTGAGAAATGGATAAGTATCAAAGAATGTGTGACTGTCAAGGATGAAGATCACGTCAAAGAACCATGGGATCCACCTAACCAAGTTGGAAATTTGGAATTTTTAGCCTTATGTACCACAAACAGTTTTGGTATAGAAATAATAGCTAAAAATCATATTCACTATATGAAGAAAAAGGCTAAACAATGTTGTATTTGAAGGAGCTATTGATGACTAAGCTCATCGATCTAGTGTTTTTAGGAATTAGTTAGAAATTATGTTTATCTATTTTTAGATTACGGTTATTAGAATTCCATTTTGTCTCAAAGGAAGTCATTTACTCTTTGTTAACTACTTGTGTGTATTTTTCTAAATAGAATACAGTCTAGTAAAGCCAGAAAGCTCCATAACAACAGTGTTTTGAATAAAAATCTCTCCACAAGGATGGTGCTGATGAATAAATATATTTTTTTGTATCTGAATATCATAGTTAGGTTTGTTATTTGAGTATTTCATAGTTGTTTTGTGTAAATATTTTCCAGATTTTGATTGTTTTCATTATTAAGTAAAACATAGAATACTCTTTTTTTAATATCCCCCTCCAATTGGTATCAAAGCAGGTTTCAAAAAGTATTTTTGCTGATTTAGCAGAGGAAAAATGGCAAATGGAAACTTTACCTTGTAGATTTCACAGTTTGCAGGAGAGAATTATGAGTACGGGAGCATTAAAATGAGGATCATGTTGTTGTCTCAAGATATTTGGGAGCTAGTGGATGCAGGGTTTGCTAAGCCTGCAGGTCAAAATGCCTTAAATGCTTTGTCTGCGGATCAAAGAAGTCAATTAAAAGACAACATGAGAAAAGATAATCAAGATCTCTTTGCCATACAATCTGAATAGGATGTGTATATCTTTCCTTGGATTGTTGGAGTGATAAAATCAAAGGATGCTTGGGACTCCTTGCAATCTGTTTACTGATGTTCATATAAAGTAAAACTGGTAAGACTTCAAACTTTAAGAAGAGATTTTGAGAGTTTTAAAATGAAAGAAGTCGAATCAATTCAAGTATTTATTAGCAAGGTCAAAGATGTTGTGAATGGATTGAGGTCTCACGGAGAATCTATAATGGAACAGAGAATTGTAGAAAAAATGTTGAGGGCTCTTCTTCCAAAATTTGATCCAATAGCCATAGCCATAGAAGACAGTAAATGTATTAGCATGTTGAAAGTGGTTGAGCTGGTAGGTTCTTAGCAGTCACATGAGGAGCATATGTAGCATTCTATTAAGAATTTGGGACAAGCCTTCCAATCTGCTGTTGAAATTGATGATAAATCCTCCTTACTTCCTTCTCAGCAAAATAAAACTTAGGGAGAGCCTTCCACCTACAATAATCATGGAAGAGGCAGAGGTAGAGGAAGAACATATAGTAAAGGAAGAGGCAGGAGTTATGCAGATTGTAGAAATGTTAAATGTGGGTATTGTGAATTCCTTGGACACTATGAGTCTGAATACATGAAGAACAAATCTGACTTGAATAGGTTAAGGGCTAACTATACTAAGGAAACAAATGAGCATCCAGAACATTCCACACTTTTCACATGCGACCTAGAAAAAGATGATAAAGATGTATGGTTTATAGACAACGACTACTCAAATCATATGACAGCTAATCGTGATTTGTTTGGCAAGATAAATGAATCAATTCAAAGTGAAGTAAAATTAGGCAATGATAAAGAAGTTGAAGTCATGGAAAAGGTTCCCTTCCCACCAAGACTAAGCAAGGAGAGACAACACATCTACATGATATTTTGCATGTACAAAAATTGCAACACAATCTTCAAAAATTATAAAGTTCTATTTGATAATAAATGCTGCAAAATTTTTGACAAATTTGATAACTATCGTCTAGTATCCCAAGTTCCAATGACAGGAAACAAGATGTTTCCTTTGAAGATTGTATCTGACTCTAAATTTGGTCTTAAAGCAACTATAGATGATTCATGGTTATGGCATAGATGATATAGACATTTGGGGTTTAAGGGCTTGAACTTGCTTCATAAAAAGAAAATGGTTAAGGGACTACCTATAATCCAATCAAGAGAAGAAATTTATTCCAACAGTGCTCTTGGCAAGCAACACTATGATAGTTTTCCAGTCAACAAGTCATGGAGAGTGAATTTTCCTCTTCAGCTTGTACATGCAGACAATGTATGTGGCACTATGCAGACTCCATCATTGAGTAAAAAAATTTACTTCTTAGGTTTTATTGATGATTTATCCTCTCATACATGAATTTATTTTTTACAACAAAAATCAAAAGCCTTAAGTATTTTCAACATTTTAAAATTAAGAAAGAAAAACAAAGTGGTTACTATCTCAAAGTCTCCGGAACAGATAGAGGGGTAGAGTTCAATTCAAATGAATTCTCTGATTTTTCTAAATCTCAAGTTATCAAAAGACAATTGACTACTGCCTAAACTAGTAAACCCCCCATCAAAATGGTGTAGCAAAAAGAAAAAATCGTACTATTATGGACATGGCACAAAGTATGGGAAGAAGTAGTGGCAAAACAATCTCCCCAACAATTTTTGGAAAGAAGCAGTGGCAACTATTTAGTGCCTATTTTAAATCATTGCTCCATTAAGTCAATGAGGAAGCATGGAGTGGTTATAAACCTTATGTGGGTCATTTTCGAATTTTTGGTTTTGTGGCTTATGTACACATCCCAGATGAAAAGCAACAAAAGTTAGATGAAAAATATTATCCTTATTTAGTAATATTTTAGTTGAGCCCACTATTTTTGAAGAAGCAACAAAAGAGAAAGTGTGGGTTGATGCTATGAATATTGAGATGGAATCAATTTGAAAAAATAACACATCGGAGTTATTTGAGCTTCCAAAACACAAACAAGTAATTGGTGTCAAATGGATCTGCAAAGTAAAACAACATGGTTCTATGGATTGGCATAAGGAAAGACTTGTTGCCAAGGGTTTTTCACAAAAACAGAGAGTAGATTATTCAAAAACTTTTGCCCCATTGGTAAGATTTGACACCATCAAAACTGTTTTGGCAATTGTAGTACAAAACAAGAGGACTGTGTCGCAAATGGATGTAAAATCTGCGTTTTCAAATGGGTATATAGATAAGGAAGTTTATGTAAAACAATCAGCAGTCGATGAAATTGAAGGCAAAGAACAAATGGTCTATAAATTAAAAAAGACCCTTTATGGTTTGAAGCAGGCCCCTCGTGCTTGGTATGCAAGAATTGATAGTTATTTTTTGAAGAATGGTTTCAATAGAAGTATTACAGAAACAACCTTGTATATCGAACATGTTGAAAATCAAACTCATTGTTTTCATATATGTTGATGATCTGATTTATACTAGCAGCAATCGAAGTTTAAAGGAAAAATTCCAAGAGGAGATGAAACAGGAATTTCAAATGACTGATTTAGGACAAATGCATTATTTTCTTTGTATGCAAGTGCAACAACTGTTAGAGGGTATATTTATTTCTCAAGCCAAGTATGGAACAGGCTTATTGGAAAAACATGGGATGAAAGGATGCAAGGCAATGGCAACCCCATTATCAGGGCGAAAAATTAACCAAAGAAGATACAAGTCCTAAAGTAGATGCTACTCTTTATAGAAGTCTAATTGGGAGTCTAATTTATCTTACTACAACTGACAAATTTGGACTGTTAGGTTACACAGACTCAGATCGAGCAAGTTTCTTGGATGATTGCAAATCAACCTCATATTATGTTTTTTCACTTGGATCTGGAGCCATATCTTGGAGCAGCAAGAAGCAAAGCATTGTGTCTCTCTTCTGCAGAAGCTGAATATATGGGTGTTACAGCAGCAAGCACTCAAGCCATTTGACTTAAGAAAATCTTGCAAGATTTAAATCTGTCACAAGAAAGTCCAACCATCATCAATTGTGATAAAAAGAGCACTATTGCAATGACAAAGAATCCTGTGTTTCATGCTAGAACAAAACATATTAAACTCCGTTATCATTATATTAGAGACTTGGTGCAGAATGGACAAGTACAATCACAGTTTTGTTCTACAACGGAGCAAGTTGCTGATATTTTCACTAAAGCCCTTCCAAAAGAGTGATTTTCAGAACTACAAAGACAATTAGGAATGATTCCCTTGCTCATCAAGGGGGAGAATGGAGTTACTGATAACTAAGCTCATCGATATATTGTTTTTAGGAATTAGTTAGAAATTCTCTTTATCTATTTTTAGATTACCGTTATTACACTTCGGTTTTCTCTGAAACGAAGCTGTTTCCACTTTGTTAACTATTTCTTGTATGTATTTTTCTGAATATAAAAGCCCCTTTTCCGGAAAAGCACTTATAGTCAATTTATTGTATCTGAACAGAAAGCCAGAAAGCTCTGTAACAGCAGTGTTTTTAATAAAAATCTCTCGAGAGGAATGGTGCTGATGAATACACTGTAGTTTTTGTATCAGAATATCAGAGTTTCCAGATTTTGATTGTTTCCATTATGAAGTAAAATAGAGAATACTCTGTCTTTTAATCTCTTCCTCCTTCGGTATTCTTGTAAAAATTGTTGTATATTATGATCTGTCCGATTATTCAATCCTTAAAACCTGTTTGAAGCTTGCAATTTGTAGATCATTTGTGGAAGATGAGCATTTTGTGGGGGTACATTCCAGTATTCCTTGAAATTTGCCTATGCATGTTCTTCAAAGAGCCAGATTTTAGATTTTACATTTGTTGTTTATGTGGCAATCTGGGGAAGATATTATTCAATCTGCAAAGCATGTGACACAGCTTCCATGATCTGATATTAAGAACAATTAACAATGTAGTAGCTAGTCAAAGCAACCAGATCTATCACAAAGATGGAAATAGGTGCTTGATAGTTAAGGGAATGGGGAGCTACAATTCTGATAACACATATCATTAATAAACATTTTAAAATTTAATTCTTTTCTCCACTAAAAAAATATTTTTATTCCAGTTAAATTGAAAAATCACAATCCACATATGCTACTATACTACTAGCACTTTCCAAAATAGATCCTGAATCCAAAAGTATAACTGACTAAGTGCGTCATCATAGTAGTTATTAAAAGTTACTGAGTGCATCATCATAGTAGTGTGCGTCATCATAGTAGTTATTAAAAGTTACTGAGTGCATCATCATAGTAGTTCTTGACTAACATAACCAGAAATAGCTCACAAAGGATTACATAAAAAAAAATTGCTTCCACATTCTGTCACATAAAAATGTTAATTCAAATGAAACACTTGAACATTGCTACAGGTTCTTTAGCCTGCTCTCAAGAAAGAAAACCTGATTATACTACGCCATTCTATGCAAGGGTAAGCTGCAAGGGAAGGTCAAGCTCAAGGACAAATGCCAGGCATAAACGTGCTCAGTTCTGTTGCAATTGAATACAACAATGCTTTCATAGATTGCACCAATAATTGTATTTGTTTGGGTGAGGTACAACACCAAAAAATTTACAATGGCGCAAAAATTGCATATTCAAATTGAAGAGAGCCCAGGTTGCTGTTCTGTGCAGGTGATCTAAAGGATATACGACAAGGTAGAATTTGTCAATGGCTATTATCATCTGAAGCTTTTGAACTGCTGCCTTTAACTCTAGCTTGTCGATTATTCACATCTGACAGGCCGTTTTCCAAAGCCTGAACAAGATTCTCAAAATAATTACGCGTTACTTTTGTGAGAACTGTAAGCTTAGCACGAAAAGCTTTAAAATCCTTTGCATGGCTTTCACATTCAATATAACCTTGCAACTCTTTCTCGGCACACCGATGAAATCGTTCTAAACCAGATTCAGCTTCACCTTGCAAGTACTCAAAGAATTGTCTTTTAGCATGCTCATCTTCTGGAAGATAGTATCCATATGCATATGTCCACTTCAGAACACGTCTACATTCAACTATCTGTAACCATGCTTCAGTAGCAAACTTCAGTTGTAAAACAGTTTGACGCTGTACTCTATCACTTAACTTTTCAATCTGCACCGCTTGCATTTGCTGCAGATCTGACAATGCCTTTGCCCTAGACGATTCATTTGTCGCCCATCGCTCATAATAATGGGTGTATCTCTTCAATGACTTTCTGGCCATCTCCCTTGTCCGCTCCGACTCATCATAAACTCCTTCCTGTTTTGCAGCTTCATATCGGTTGCACGCTTGAAAACCACCTGTTCGTTCACCATGCTCTGACCAAGCACCAAGGCACAACCAGCAAAAATGGAAATTACATGGAGGCGTGCACGTCATATGCATGCAGCCATCATTTTTCTCAATTGGCCGTTTACACTTTGGACAAGGCTTTGAATTTGCCAATATCCAGTTCATGTTTTGTGATTCTGCGCTGTTCTTCAAGACCCACTTTTCCACCGTATGACAGTCTACTGGACGGTGAACTTCCTCACAACAATTCCAGCAGAAGTTATATGCACATTTGCACTTAACATCGTAAGGGGGGCCACTTCCCATAACAAATTCAACACCATACTCGCAGCCAGGAGCTGGACACCACTTGGTCTCTCTATTGTCTTCAACATATGATCTCAAAAGATACCGTGTATACTTTGCTCTATCTTCATCATCAGAGACTAAAGAAAAGACCATATCTTCATCCACGGCAGCAGTGCATGAAGGGTTTGGGCACCGCAAAGTGAGGCATCCAGGACCACCATTTATCGAAGTATGAATGTAGCCTGTCCAGCACTCATTACAAAAGTGATGGCCACAAGCAGCCGCCTTCATTCTGCTACGGAGGAAAAGATCGAAGCATATCCCACACGTCAACTCCTTTTGATCCGGTCTAACCTCCACAACAGGCTTTTCCAACAACCCCACATCCTTTCTGACCTTCTCCTCGTTTGCAAACCATTCATCATTGATCTTATCGACACTCCACTTGAAGTGACGCAAGAGAATCCCAGCCTCAATTTTAGACAACTGAAGCACTGCAGAAACCGCTGTTATAGCCTCCTTTAGACGTGGAAGAATGTCTTCGTCACTCAAAATAGTGTAGCGAGAATCGTCATCGCTGGCGTTTTCGACAATTCCATCTAAATATTGCTCTTTTTCGTCGGTGTCATTTACGTCGTGCATATCGTTCCCTGAATCCATTTCTCCTACCGATTAAAGAATTGAGGGTTTTGCTTGAATTACGTTTCCAATTACAGAAGCTGTTATCGCTCTGTGTCGGGACGCAACAGAAATGGTTAATATTTGCTGTAAAGAACAGAAATCGTTAATATTTTCTATAAAGACGGTCGACTTGGAGCAGAAGATAGATTCAAAGAAGGCACCGCTAAGGTAGTAATTGTGTTGAGAAATCGATCACTTGTATGAGCATTAATATTCAAAATTATATATAAGTATTTTATATATACATAACTGTATGAATTAATTATGTCGGCGATGCTTTTACATTCCAAACAAATAAGATGTGTTATATGTGTAACATATATCCACTTTTATATTATATATATATATATATATATATGGGGATAACGTAATAACCCACGCACTAGTACATGAAGTATGGTTTTAAGAGAATTATTTGAGACAAACATTTCATATTGTCTCTAACTTAACAATTTATGACAAAAAAGGAAAGGAAAAGTTATCACGTAGGAAGGAACATTTTGGCAATTCCCCTAAAGCAATTTTCCATCCCTTTCTTTTGATTTTGAGGTGCTTAGATTGAGGATCTAGCTACTCTGAACTGTTGAACGCTTTGTGCAGCAGATAGCAGATTGAGTATCTAGCTCTGATGGGTTGAGGGCTTCGTGCACCAGATTGCTACAAAGTCTCCACTATAATGGCTTTGGGGCAACCACGTTGATGTTGCTAGTACATTGTTGCTAAATAGTTTCTGCGTCTCGTGGATGAGCTGGTTGTGGGTAAGGACATAAATCTTCAGTATGAACCCTTCATAGGCAAGCTTGCGATCGGATATCATTATTCCAAGGCGGGAACCCACCACAATGGTTTTTATTGGGCCACATCTTTCATGGAGTCTCTTCAATTTTCCCTCGATTTCATCCTTGGTGTGTTTGGTCACAGGTTCCTCTGCCACCTGATAGCCATGGTTTTGGAAGTCAAAAGGGTGAATCTCATTAGGGTTCTATAGAGTCCATCTAACGCTCGATTGTAGGCATTCTCGTCATCCTTCAATTTTCTTGCCTCGACATAGGGATTCCATGGTTCTATGGTGGATTAGGGGTAGGGGTTTATGATGTTTGAGTTGGGCATTGTAGTGGAGAGTTCAAGGCATTCTAGTCATCCTTCAATTTTCTTGCCAAGGCATAGGGATCCCATGGTTCTATGGTCGATTGGGGGTAACTGGGTTTATGATGTTTGAGTTGGGCATTGTGGTGGAGTGTTCTAGCACATAATGCGACCGTTATCTCTCATCATTTTTTTATTATTATGTCCTCGATGGGGGACATCTATAATTCAGTAGGGAGAATTAGTTTTTAATTTTATTTTTTGTGGTGTTCTATGGCTTGAATAAAGTTTTCTTTTTGTATTAATTGATTTTTTGTAATTTATGTATTTTTGTCGATTGTTCATTAGCTACAAGGGAGTGACGCCCGCCTCAAGATTCCTTTCCCAGGCATGGGCGGAGGGATCCCGTAAACAAGAATTTAATGTGCTTTGTCTCTATTTAATTGTCCGAATGGAGATAAAGCTCCACATGGGTCGTGATGTTCTTGGGTTATTTATTGTGTTATGTTTATGGTCTTGTACAATGAGGTTCCTTCCTCTGGTGGGTTGCAATGATGCATTTGTGGTGGATTTAGCGAGCAGGGTTTACACCTTTGGTGGTTTGCGATTTGAGGTTTGTGGAGGGTTGGGCTAGTGTGTTTGGTATCTCTTGTTGGTTATGGTGCAGGGTTTAGGGTGTCTTACAGTGCAGCTTGTATTTATTTCATGGGACTTGGATTTGACGGTGGATTTAGCTGGGTAGATTATGGTACAAGGTGTATGTACTTGGGCATAATGCAATTTAATAGTGAATTTATGTGTTTGGTAACTTGTTTAAGGTATCTTTACCTAGTGCAATGGATCTTGAGTTGGAGGTTTATTATGGTTTGTGCAGTTTTCGAGGGTTGTTAAAGTCGGGTTTGAATCATCAGGTGGTTTTGTTATCGACGTTTGTGAGTCGGGGTTCATTTGTTCATTTCACGTCATTGTAGTTTGACCCGGAGTCGGTTTCAACGAACTTGGCCTTTTCTGTTGGGAGCCATTTCTCTGGTGTGGGTGTTATTGGGATGGTAACGATGCTCTGTTGTTGTAAATGTAACTTCTGAAGATATTCATTTCTATATTATTATTATTTTATTACTGTATTTTTATTGTACCTCCGTCGGAGATGTTTTTCCTCCATTCAGGGATGTCATTGTTGTATTTGGTCATACTAGAATATCAAGGTAAAACCTCAATTGTAAGTCGAGGCAATAGTTTCCCAAAGGTCAAATGTAAATTGTATTTTTGAGTCTCCCTAGGAGAGGTCGGCCTAGTTAGGTAAGTGAGGTCGGAACCATTGAGGAATTAGGTCACCCACACATAAAGTATAAATAGAGAGAGTCACTCTCTCATTTGGCAAACACACTCACTCAAGCAAGTTCGCATCAAGTGAGAGAGAAGACAAGTTCATTGGAGGAGAAAGAGAGAGAGCTGCAGAAGACATCTTATATTTTGGGTTTTCCAATTTGCTTGATATTGTACTAGTGACGAATCTATCTTTGAAGGAGTTGTGGGGTTTTCTCCTTTATGATTTCCCCGAGGAAAATTCTTGTGTCTTTTGTGTTTTTTCGTTCTTGTCTATATTTCGGTATAAGGATATAACTAAATTGAATTAAATTGCAAACTCTAAAATGGTATCAGATCCAATATGAAAAGAAGGCATCGTGCAACAGCGGGAAACTAGGGCTTCCTAGTTCAAGGTCGTCTCTCCACAAATCATCTAAAAACTAAGGCTAGGCTAACTCGTCCTAGAAGGGCGCATCTTTTGGATGAAGCAAAATTCAATTTGAAGAATTTTCATTTTTGACCCAGACACTAGTGTTGGGAGAAAACTAGGGCATCAAAGTTTTGGGGTCTTCCTCCATCAATCCAGACAAAGGAGTACACTGGACAACTCACCTAGAGGAGGAACATCTTCCTATCCAATCAGAAGTTAAAAATTTCAAGTTTGAAAAATTAGGGTTTCTCTAACAAACCCTAGGCCAACCAGCTCCAAAACCAGGTTGGGCACCTCAAATTGGTAAGATCTAAATCCTTACTATTTCCATTTGAGGTTCTCATTTCAAAATGACAAATCACACCAAGCTTGAGGATAAGCTTGAAGGAGCTGACAAATTCCGAGCATGGAAGTATAGAATCTCTCTTATCCTAGAAGAAAATGATTTGGACAAGTATATCAATGCAGAGGTTCTAGAACCGGAGAGAGAAGAGGCAAAGGAAATCCACAAAAAGAACTTGGTAAAGGCCAAAATGATTATTGCAAAATCCATCAAAGATCATCTCATCCCTCATGTGTCATTCTTGAATACTCCCAAGGAGATGTTCGATGCTTTGACGAAGATATTCAAAGGGAAGAACATAAATCAGAAGATAACACTAAGGAAATAGCTCAAGAATGTGAACATCCAACACTCAGAGACCATGCAATCTTTCATCACAAGGGTCTCTCAAATCAAGGAGCGACTTGAAGCGATTGAAGACAAAGTAGACGAAGGATACATTGTTATGACCACCTTGAATGGTCTTCCAAGATCACAGGACTCATTCATTCAAGGAATATGTGCCAGGAAGAAGTTGATAACCTTCAACAGACTATGGGAAGAATGCACCCAAGAAGAAGCTCAACTAGTATCAAGAGAAGAGAAGATGGGAACTGATGATGACCAAGCTCTAACTGTTAACACTAAAATAAATCACAACAAGAGGGAAGACCACCATCACAAAAGATCTAGAAGGCATCATGGATCCAGGAGGGATCTCTCTAATATCATATGTTAAACATGTGATGAGAAGGGACATTAATCAAGAAATTGTCCCAGAAATCAAGGATCCTCCAAGAAGACCAAAAGAAGAGGCATCATGCTCATATTGCTGAAGACGATAAACCAACAAGGAAAAGAACCAGAGAAGAAAGGGATGATTCTTCAAGTGATGAAGAATATGGATTAATCTCAGTACTCACAGGCACCATCACACATGGGAGAAATGATTGGCTTATAGATAGTGGAGCATCCAATCATATGATGGGGTACAAGGAATCTTTCATCAACCTATCAAAATATGAGTCACCTCACAAGGTGAAATTTGGGGATGATTACTAGCGTCCCATCAAAGGAAGTGGAGAATATTCCTACAATCTACATTCCAGCAAATAATTAAAGATGAAAGATGTTCTCTATGTACCAGGATTGAAGAAGAATCTTCTCTCCATCTCAGTATTAGATACTAAAGCAATGCGGGTTGCATTTTTTGATGGCCAAGTTCTAATGTGTCCAAAAGGAAAGACAATAAATGATGCAAGAGTAATTGACGAACAAGAATGAGGCTTGTACAAGTTGAAAGGTCAACCAAAAGAAGCATTAGTCCATGACTCTAAGGAACTAAGTGAATTATGGCACAGAAGGATTTCATATGTGCACTATAGAGCACTACCTATTGCAAGCAAAGTAGTTTTAGGACCACCAGAAATCCATACAAAACATGAAGGCATTTGCAAGGGATGTGCGCAAGGAAAGAACGTAAAGAAGGCATTTCCTAGCAATGAAATCAATGAAAAATGAATATTGGAGATATTCCACTTGGATGTATGTGGTCCCATGTCTTCCAGATCATTAAGGGGGTATGGATACTATGTTTCTTTTATAGATGACTTTTCCCGTAAGACATGGATTTATTTCTTAAAAGGAAAAGAAGAATTATTTTCAAGGAATTCAAAGCCTTGGTTGAAAATCACACTGAGAAGAATATCAAGACCTTACGATCAGATAATGGCGAAGAATTTGCTTCAGAAGAATTCAAATAAATTTGTAGAGAATCCGGGATTAACAGGGATTTGAGCACTCCTTACAATCCTCAACAAATCGACATTGCAGAATGAAAGAACATGACAATAATGGAAGCAGTGAAGGCAATGCTGCATGTGTCAGAACATAAAGAGAACAAGGAAAATAATACAATCAATAACATATCAACATAAATAAGAACATAAAGGAAACAAGGAAAAGAATACACCAGATATACGTGGTTCACCCAATTGGGTTACGTCCATGGGAAGATTGTATTCTATTATCTCCAGAAATCTCCTTCAATGTTACAAGAGAGCAACTACAAATAACCCCAATACAATATAGCAGAGAGCTTGTGAGCACAATACAATGTGTTGTAATAGTATGATGGAATGTTATGATGTGATTCCCTTGACCCTACTATATACCAAGAGATGTGGAGTAGTTACTCTCACAGATTGCATGTGGTATAATATAACTCTCCATAATAACATCTCTTTATATAACAATGGATATCAAGAGTATACTTTACCATAATGAATATGGGATATAATGTATTACTATTGTACATAAGATTGTGGATAACTTCCAACATAATATAAAGACATTATTACCTTCCAAGGAATATAATATATTCCAAGACCCCCCCATAATAATGGTTGGGAGAAAATCCCTCACTAACAATAAGGAAGGAAGGAGTCATTACTGCTCCCCCTTGATGACAACTTCCCTCATCCCAAGCAAGGAACAAAGATGCACATAATTCGTTGTTGTTAAGGATTTGGTGAAGATATCGGTTTCCTACTGCTCGATAGGACAATACTCAAGAGAAAGAATACCATCCACGTCGAAACCTCAAATGTAATGAGCATCAAGGTCGATATGATTTGTATTGGAGTGAATATCGGATTATAAGTAAGCCGAATTGCATCATGATTGTCACATTTCAACAAAATGGATGATTTTGGAACCAGACCAAGCCCAGTGAGAACATGCCGTAACCAAACTGCTTCTTTAGTTGCTTCTTTGGTTGCTCTATACTCTTCTTCACACGAAGATAAAGAAAGAGTCTTCACCTTCTTGCTGGACCAAGAAATAGGACCTGAACCAAGTTGAAATATATAACCAACAGTTGACCATTGATTAGAACTATCACCTTCCCAGTCAGAATCTGCATATCCAGAAAGTGAAACTGTAGCATTGCTCAAATAAAAGATACCATAGTACAATGTCCCCTGTAAATATCTCAGGATTCTCTTGGATTCTTGCCAATGAATTTCATGAGGTTTTTGAATGAACCGAGAAACCATACTAGCGAAAAAAGGGAGATATGGTCTGCTAAGAGTTAAATATATCAAACTGCCCACTAGATGACGATAAAGAGTAGCATCAACAAGAGGAGTAGTACACTCAACAATTAACTTTGCACCGGACTGAAATGGCGTAGGAGCAGGTTTACAATCACTCATATGGAAACGAGCCAATAAGTCTGTAGCATACTTTGGATGAGAGAGAAAAATACCATCTTCCATATGCCAGATTTGAAGACCCAAGAAATAGTGCAATATATGAAGATCAATCATTTCAAACTGCTTCTGAAGTTCACTTTTCATACTTTGAATTAAAACAAGTTGGCTTCCAGTGTTGATAAGATCATCCACATATAACACAATAATGAGGATATGATCACCAAATTTCTTAACATACAGATTTGGATAAGATATACAACGCTTAAAACCATTATTCAAAAATATGTGTCCATTTTATCATACCAAGCCCTAGGTGCTTGTTTGAGACCATATAAAGACTTGTGTAATTTGCATACAAAACTTGATGATTCAACATTAATAAAATCAGGAGGTTGTTGCATATAAATGTGTTCATTAAGATTACCATTTAAAAAATCACTTTTTGTTAATTTTTGAGCATTAAATAAATATACTCTAGGATCTTTACTAAGAGAATAACATGTACAGTATATCAATGCATATTAATCATAGCAAGCATATCAATCATCACACGATGCAAACATAAGAGACAATAGACACACAGAGTTTCCGTGGGGAAAACCCTAAGGTGAAAAACCCCACAACTTCCTCAAAGATAGATAGAGCAATGATACAACCAAAGTACAACCCAAGTACACAGAGATAGTCTCCTCCTAGCGGCTGATCCTCCTCCTTACATGTGTGCCACTTTCCGAGTGATGGATAAGTGAGTAATGAAGTGATCAAAATAGAGATCAGGAGATCTCTATTTATACTTGTCTTGACTTGCCAATAAACTTATGGGGCCGACTTGTCTAGCTTAGTACAATAACCCATGGTTAACTTAGTCAGGGCCGACCCCACACATGGTGGTATAATAACCCATTGGTAAGTTATGACACTTGCGACACTTGTTAATACAAATGACGACACTTCCTTATAGAGGAATAACACATTTCTATAGGAGTACAATATACATAGATGAAATACATTCCGAAGTTACATATACATCAACACTCCCTCTTAACTAGGGTGGTATTTCTCGACATAGATATGCTAGTACAAGTCTTCTTCTCTGGATCATCATCAGTGAATCATTGTCGTAAAATCATCATCATCGTCACTACTGCTACTATCTCAGTCAATCTCTGAATATACTCGTCATAGGGAGTTCTACAGAGCCAGTCCTTTTTAATACTGGGTGTAGACCCACCACCTGCAGGTCTTCATCATCACTGACCATACTGTGGAATCCTCGGGACTTATTACGTGCGTCACAAAACCTCGAAAGAGCATCCTAGGCTGTTACAGGTACAGAACTATGACCTATATGATCTCCCAGGATCTTTTACATGTGAAAGTCACAAAACCTTAAAAGGGTGTCTTGCCAAGCAAGAACCCTAAAGAGCATCTGAGGCCTTTTTCATCCTGTCCAGATCTCCAGGTTTGATTACATGTGACTTCTACCACAAAACCTTAAAAGGGTGTCTTTCCAAGCAAGAACCCTAAAGATCATTTGGGGCCTTTTTCATCCAGTCCATATCTTTAGGTTTGATTACATGTGGTCATGGCAATGCCTTGAAAGAGCATCTGATGCCTTTTTCATCCTGTCCAGATCTCCCAGGTCCACTTACATTCCATAGGACAATGCCTCAAAAGAGCATCTCAGTCCTTTTTCATCATGTCCAGATATCCCAGGTCTACTTACATGTTCTCCCAAAGCAATGCCTCGAAAGAGCATCTGAGGCATTTTTCATCCTATCCAGATCTCCCAGGTCTACTTACATGCTCATCTGCACAACCTGTCCACATCCACAAAGTATCAACCTGATACTCACCATACATCATCCTGATGTATACATGATCATCCTAATCATCAACACTGCATCATCTTGCTACATGTCATCTGGAGCAACATCTTGAAGCTTGTCATCCATGATCATCCTGATCATACAATGCATCCACCTGATGCATACACAATATTTTCCTGATACATATCATCATACATGATCTACCTGATCATACAATGCATCCACTTGGTACATCTACAGATACATACACATGATCCAACTGATCATATCCGGCATCCAACATGATGCGTACATACATATACATATAAATGATCCAACTGATCATCCAACACTTATATCCACATCCATGGGGAGGATCCTCCTCTCACCATGCTTGGAATGGCTCCAGGAAATGTCTCCATCACTTCTTCCTCAAAGTGTCGTCAATCTAAAGAACACCAAGCCTCTCTCTGAAGTACTTGAACTTCACTCTGGCTAGTGGTTTCATCAGCACATCTGCAATCTGCTCATCCGTCGCAATATATAGGAGCTTCACTGCTCCTCTCTACACCATATCCCTGATATAGTGATATTTGATCTCAATGTGTTTCGAGATGTCATGGAACGCTGGGTTCTTAGACAGCTTCACACAAATCTGGTTATCACAAAAGATACCAGTAGCCTTCGGCGGGAGATCAAATAAATCAGACAGTAGCTTCCAGAGCCATACTACCTCACAACTAGCCGAACATGCTCCAACATACTCTGCCTCGGCTGTACTCAGTGCTATGCAGGACTGCTTCCTGCTAAACCAAGATATCACACTTGATCCCATATTGAAGCAACACCCAGAAGTGCTCTTCCTATCTGCAGCACTGCCTTCCTAGTCCGAATCAACATAACCCTACATGTTAGACTTTTGATTCGCATCATACTTGAGCCCATAGTCAACTGTACCCTTCAGGTACCTTAGAATATGCTTTACATCAACCACGTGAACACCTCTGGGATCCGTCAGGAACTGGCTCAATGTGTTCACCGCAAAGCAAATATCTGGCCTTGTGTTCGTCAGGTACGTCAAGGACCCAATCATCTGACGATGCATAGTGACATCAACCGGATCAGATGAAGCATCATACAGAAGCTTCAGGTTTGATGCCATAGGTGTGGCCATGGCCTTGCAGTCCATCATCCCGAACCACTTCAGGATCTCCACTGCATACTTCTCTTGTCCAAGGAATATTCCATCTGTACTCTGCCACACCTCCATGCCTAGAAAATAGTGCATCATCCCCAAGTCCTCATCTCGAACTCGGTAGGAAGATTCCTCTTGGTATCAACAATCAAACTATCAATACCTGTAACAAACAAGTCATCTATGTACAGGAGTAGTATCACAGGATTTCCTTCCTCAACCTTGTGGTAAAGGTTGGAATTTGCTTTACTCTTGGTAAAGCCCAAGCTGGATAGAAAAATATCCATCCTACCATACCAAGTCCTAGGAGCTTGCTTCAAACCATACAAGGATTTCTTCAATCTGCACACATATGACTTCCTGTCATGTGTCTCAAAATCAAGTGGCTGCTCCACATACACTTCCTCCTCGACTACACCATTCAAGAAAGCAATCTTGGCATCCATCTGGTATATCTTCCATTTCATCACTGTAGCCAGAGCAAGTACTGATATGATGGAAGTGTACTTGGCTAAAGGATCAAAAGTTTCTTCATAGTCGATTCCTTCTTTCTGGGAGAAGCCACGAGCTACACATCTCGCTTTGTATTTCTCTATGCTGCCATCTACAGCATGCTTGATCTTATAGATCCATTTGGAAGTCACAACAGACTTCCCTTCAGGTCTTGGGACTACATCCAAAAAATCATTTTTCATTATTGATTGGTATTCCTCGACCATGGCATCCTTCCATTCTTTCTTTTCCGTTGCCTCTTGATAACTGGAAAGTTCTTTGTTCATGATATCACAGAGTAAAGCAACATAGCTAGTATGTGATCTAGTTCTCTTCTTTGCTCTGTGTTCTTCTTCTGGAATTCCATACCTTTCTGCATCTTGAATTAGTTCTCTAGCCCATGCAGGTTTCCTCTTGTGAGAGTCCTTCTCATGAGGTGGATCTACAGGTTCTTGTGGATCTTCAATTTCACAATCAACATCTAGAATTGCTTCAGTCATAGTAGTGTCTTGAAATATGGTTTCCTTTGGTTCTTCATGATCTTCAACATGTGTCTTCCTTGATTTGATGAATGTTGAGTTTTCATCAAATGTTACATCCCTACTGATATCAATCTTCTTGAACCTTGGAAAGTATATTCTGTAAGCCTTCGAGCTTTCACTGTAACCCACAAAGATACCCTTCTTTCCCGAAGTATCTAGTTTTGTCCTCTTTTCCTTTGGAACATGTGTATATAATGGACAACCAAATATCTTGAGATGGATGACTTCAGGTCTCTTACCAGAGAAGACCTCTTCTGGTGTCTTGTTGTCCAATATCTTGTGGGGTGTTCTGTTCTGCACATTCACAACTGTCCTAGCTGCTTCTACCCATAGATGAATGGGTAGATCCTGGTCATGCAGCATTGCCCATGCTACTTCCATGATTTCTCTATTCTTTCTTTCTGCAAATCCATTTTGTTGTGGATTGTAGGGAGTAGTCAACTCCCTCTTAATCCTCGAATCACTGCATAGTTTCTTGAAATCACCTGAAGTGAATTCACCGCCATTGTTGGATCTGAATGTCTTGATCTTCTTGTCAGTTTGATTCTCCATCAAGGTTTTGAAGTCCTTGAACTTAACAAATACTTCATCTTTGTTTTTTAAGAAGTAGACCCAAGTCTTCTTGGAGAAGTCATCAATGAAAGAGACATCGTAAACATACCCACTCAGAGAACTGGATGACATCGAACCGCATACATCAGAGTGGATGATTTCCAAGATTCCTTTTGCCTTGCTTTCACTGCTTGGAAATGCCTTCTTTATGTTCTTTCCTTTTGCACATCCTTTGCAAATACCTTCATGTTTGGTCTTGATTTCAGGAAGACCCTATACAACTTTGCTTGCAATTGGTAGTGTTCTATAGTGCACATGAGCAAGCCTTCTATGCCAAAGTTCACTTGGCTCCATGGATTCATGTACCATGGCATGTTCAGGTTGTCCCTTCAATTTATACAATCCTCCCTCTTGCTCTCCAATCACCACTGCATCATCAATAATTTTACCTTTTGGCCACATTAGGACTTGGCCATCTACAAATGCAACCCTCATGCCCTTTGCATCTAATGCAGAGATGGAGAGTAGGTTCTTCTTGAGCCTAGGTGCAAATAACACATCTTTCATCTTCAAAGACTTTCTAGAGTCTAGGTTGTAGGAGGATTTCCCACTTCCTTTGATAGGGTATTGATAATCATCCCCAAGTTTCACCTTATGGGGTGATTCATGTTCATATAAATTTACAAAAGATTATTTAAACCCAATCATGTTTTTAGAAGCCCCACTGTCAATTAACCAATCATTGCAACCATGAGAAATAGTACCTGTGAGAGCAGAGATTAGAACATACTCTTCTTCACTTGATGAGTCATCATCATCACTTTCTGCTCTAGCCTTCTTCTTGGGAGGTTCATCATCCTCACCAGCATGAGCATGATATCTCTTCTTGTTTCCCTTCTTGTTGTTGTTGTTGGAACCCCTGTTGTTCTTGGGACAATCTATAACAAAGTGCCCCTTCTCATTACAGGTGAAGCATCTTAGATCCTTCTTACCCTTTTGGTGATGGTAGTTAGAAGGTCTTATGTTATGACATGGCTCCTTCTTGAACTTACCTTTCTTGGTATGTGCTGTGAGATCTTGATCTTCGTTTCCCATCTTTTCTTCTCGGGCCACGAGCCTAGCTTTATTTTGAGAACATTCTTCCAGCGGTATGTTGAAGGAGATCAACTTCCTTCTTGCACAAATTCCTTGAATAAAGGAATCCCATGACCTGGGTCGACCATTCGAAGTCACTCTCTCATTTGGAAAACACACTCACTCAAGCAAGTTCGCACGAAGTGAGAGAGAAGACAAGTTCATTGGGGGAGAAAGAGAGAGAGCTGCAGAAGACATCTTATATTTTGGGTTTTCCAATTTGCTAGATATTGTACTAGTGACGAATCTATCTCTGAAGGAGTTGTGGGGTTTTCTCCTTTATGATTTCCCCGAGGAAAATTCTTGTGTCTTTTGTGTTTTTTCGTTCTTGTCTATATTTCGGTATAAGGATATAACTAAATTGAATTAAATTGCAAACTCTAAAATGGTATCAGATCCAATATGAAAAGAAGGCATCGTGCAACAGCGGGAAACTAGGGCTTCCTAGTGCAAGGTCGTCTCTCCACAGATCATCTGAAAAATAAGGCTAGGTTAACTCGTCCTAGGAGGGCGCATCTTTTGGATGAAGCAAAATTCAATTTGAAGAATTTTCATTTTTGACCCAGACACTAGTGCCGGGAGAAAACTAGGGCATCGAAGTTTTGGGGTCTTCCTCCATCAATCCGGACAAAGGAGTACACTGGAAAACTCTCCTTGAGGAGGAACATCTTCCTATCCAATCAGAAGTTAAAAATTTCAAGTTTGAAAAATTAGGGTTTCTCTAACAAACCCTAGGCCAACCAGCTCCAAAACCAGGTTGGGCACGTCAAATTGGTAAGATCTAAATCCTTACTATTTCCATTTGAGGTTCTCATTTCAAAATGACAAATCACACCAAGCTTGAGGATAAGCTTGAAGGAGCTGACAAATTCCGAGCATGGAAGTATAGAATCTCTCTTATCCTAGAAGAAAATGATTTGGACAAGTATATCAATGCGGAGGTTCCAGAACCAGAGAGAGAAGAGGCAAAGGAAATCCACAAAAAGAACTTGGTAAAGTCCAAGAGGATTATTGCAATATCCATCAAAGATTATCTCATCCCTCATGTGTCATCCTTGAATACTCCCAAGGAGATGTTCGATGCTTTGACATGTAGGACATCACGAAATGCATCACATAGGAATTATAAAATCATTAAAATATTGCATCCACGTGCATAAGATATGCCTCCACGGGCGTACAAAATCATAACTTTGCATCCACGTGCATCAAACATGCCTCCATGGGAAAACAAACAAACTACAATTGCATCCACGTGCAACAAAATGTAAACGAAAAAACAAGATGTGCATCCATGCGCATACACAACTATATACCAAAACATATATATATATATCATCATAAGAGTCATGATGTCAGGAGTGCCCTCAGCACCCAAATATACAAAAGGTACACTAGCCATACAAAAATGTGTATCAACAAAATACATACCCATATGCTCATCAGCATTTTGGGGCAGGTATAAGATCACCTTATCATCATGATCACCGAGATCCTCTGGCTCCTGCTCCTCTAGCTCCTCCGGATCATACTAATCCCAATCCCTCTTCTCGGTCATCACCACAGCTACTCTCAGCAGGATCAACCGCCACTCACGGGGAGCATTGAAACAACGCTCAATAGTAGGCCGGTCTAGATCCCTCCAACCCTCCTCTGGTGTACCCACTAGAAGCCCCTCTAAGGTGTCGCGTACGTCCTCTAGAGCATCATCCCGCGGGTGTACAACTCCTCAGACGCGAGGCAGCGATGCTGCTACCGGTGGAGGTGCCACCACCATCATCCGTCCTTGACGTCCTATATGATCCACTGGTGGCCTCGGACCAACATCTGCAAAAAACCCACAGTGAATCAAGTCAGTATCATACAAAACATCTCTAGATATACTCATAACAAAGACATCTAAACATGATATAATAGAGAAAGAAAAAACAAAGATGTATCGTCTAACCCCCAAGCTTGTCCCTGAGCTCGAGGCATTTCAGGGTCTCCCCAGAAGTCCATACCAACATATGGATAATCATCAATACCAACAGGCACCTACTCCCATTTGTCATACATCTCCGACGAGAAGAATTGTCGGATACCACCACCACCCCGGGGCATTCATCTCCCCCCACTGCACCATCCACGGCTCACTCCTCAACCCATCCCGAACTGGCACACTCGGCCGCAAAGTAGGTACCCGCTAAAAAAAAAACAACAGAGGAAAGAAGCATAGTTGAACCTCCTCCCTCCCGACTAACCTTGTTCAGCTCTCGCCGAACACAGGCCAAAAACATCTGCCTTCAAGCGAAATAGGTCCCCCTCAGGACACTGTCTACCATCATCATTTTCCCCCCAGACAAACGATGGGGTGCCTGTACACCAAGAACCCGCAAATCACAAGCCGCCACCGCTTGCATCTATGACTCTCGTAGATTAGAGACACTAAATGCGCTGTTCTGCGTACGGGCCCCTGGAACACAGAATCTCTCCAGTAGATCCTCAATGTCCATACCAGCCGGAATCCTCGGCTGCAACTCCCCTATCTCACCCAGACGAGGAAAGCCAGTAAAAAAGTACACATCGGTTAATGTGATCTCCATTCTTTCACCTTGCACCATGAAAGCCACCTCCTTTGGGACCCAGAAGTCAATCAAATTGTTCAGCAGATCTTTGAATGAACACATAATAGGAACCTGAGCACACTTTAGTAGTTCACCCATAGCCAAGGCTACCTGCACATTTGGGTCATCCCAAATCCTTCCCATCAGCTCCAGATCAATCTCTCTCTCCCACCATGACACCAATGGCCTCCTCAGCATCCTGCCAAAACACAAAGGAAATTTTTTTAGAAACAATTTTTTTTCCCAAAAACCCCATTGCGACTTTCGGGCTCTTAGCCGCGATGAACATCGCGACTTTCAACTTCACAGCCATGATGAACATCATGGGTATCAACCCCACAGTCGTGATGGGCATTGCGATTATCAACCCCACAGCCACGATGAACATCGCGATTGTCGGCCCCCAAAACCGCGATGCACATCACGACTATCAAGCCCATACCCACGATGTGCATCGTGGAAAATGAGCCGAAGCCTGCAATATTCCATGTTGGGAAGCCAACATGGAATTATGCAACCTTCGGGGCCCCGACGCTAACCAGAAAGGAAATAATTTGAAAGGCTAAGGCACATAGGCTTACCTGAAACTCACAGAATGAAAAACCAACAGTCGAATCTCCCACAAATCAAGAAAATGCTCTGACCAACTCAATTACTCTATGAAACTCAATGGTGAAAATGACACTTGTCACATTAGGCCCACTTTCTATTTATAGAAATTTGACCATTTTCAAGCAACCATTTCGGCATCATACGACGTTTGTTTTTCAAACCGTTGGTACCATTGGAATTAGCACAACGACAAGTTCATGATAGTCCACTCATTTTCCTGATTCCACAAGGTCCCTTTTTCGGGCATTTTTTTCCCATGCCCTTCGTCACCTCGATTTCTGTGCCACATCGACCGTGGTCCATTTTTGACGAGTTTTATATCGCTGGATTCATTTTTTTGTGCTCGTGATGATGCTTGAGATCATTTCTCACTCTCACCACCAGATTTTTCGAGCATTTTTTCCCATGCCCCTCATTGCCTCAATTTGCATGCCACATCGTCCGTGGTATGTTTTTGACGAGTTTTATATCGTCGGATTCAGTTTTTCGCGCTCGTGATTATGCCTGAGATCATTTCTCGCTCTCACCAACAGATTTTTTGGGCATTTTTTCCCATGCCCCTCATCACCTCGATTTACGTGCCACATCGATCGTGGTCCCTTTTTGATGAGTTTTATATCGCCGGTTTCAATTTTCCACGCTCGTGATGATGCTTGAGATCATTTCTCGCTCTCACCAATAGATTTTTCGGGCATTTTTTCCCATGCCCCTCGTCACCTCTATTTGCATGCTACATCGGCAGTGGTCCATTTTTTACGAGTCTTATATCGCCGGATTTAGTTTTTCGTGCTCATGACGATGCTCGAGATCATTCGTCGCTCTCACCAATAACCTTTTTGTTTGGTATAATTTTATCCCTTTTTCGGGATGAGCAATTCTTTTACGAAAAAG
The DNA here is from genome assembly GCA_027924585.1 of Larix kaempferi. Lineage (NCBI taxonomy): Eukaryota > Viridiplantae > Streptophyta > Pinopsida > Pinales > Pinaceae > Larix > Larix kaempferi. Next base: position 1,088,435 of record BSBM01000449.1, on the reverse strand, counting down.
GCACTTAGGGAGTTTTTGTTAAGCTCTTTTCTAACTCCTAAAACAATGAAAAGATTGCCGAGCAACCTTGCTTCCTTTCATGCTCGCTAAAAGTATCAGAAAGGGCATCTACCTGGTATAAGTTTACCCCTTTTCTGGACCTTGTAGACTAATTACGAAAAAGGAATACTCTAGTCACATTGGCTAGAAGAGTTCTCCATCTGCATCATTTTATACTTTTTCGGGCCTTGGAGACTAACATATGAAAAATAACACCAATGGAGTCTACTTACCACTTTCAAACTCTCCAAAATTGAAAGAAACCATGAGCAATCACAGTCTTGGGGTCATATAAATCGACAGGACGGTACTCCATAGTATGGTGCTCCACCACCAATGTAGAGTCTTCTTATCGTTCTCAGACTCCTTAAAAATGAAATCACTCACGAGCATGAACAATATTGGGCTCGCAAAATCCACAGTTAAGTACCATTTCAGAGCAAAATTTTATCCCTTCTTGGAGCTCATTAAAACCATGAAGAAGGATCCAACGGTACTTTTCAATACCACAACAGATTATCTTTATTCATACAGAAACTTCCCCAGTATGGTTGCCTTTGTTCGGAGCATTCTGCAATATGTCACCCTGAGAGCCTCCCAATAGCATCCATCAACTTGTCCCCGAGAGTCACTCCAGTCTGTAATACATACCCCTGATCCCTTAAAGCTATGATCCTCAAACCTAAAAGTTAGTTTCCTATGCTGCTAGGTCAACCATGTCATCATGCTCTGAACAAAGGAAGTTTGAGTCCACCCACTCTATGACCCCAGTTTTTTCCACATCCCCACAGTATGTCAATCCTACCATCAGTACTCTTACAGTTTCATTGTACACCTCGCGCTCCTATCAAGGAAACATCATTACCTTGATAGTTGCTGGTCTCCCTCTATCGACTCCAACCAAATATATTCCAGAGGATAGAACCAGAGGTCCCTATGCCTTGGACTCATCACCATTTATGATGAGTTCCTGCGGATCATTTCGAAAGGAGTCCTTAGTGCCTCTCCAAATGATTGTTTCTCACATGCTCGACTTAAACACCTTGATTGCATCGTTGAGACTCGTACAGGGTATCGGTCCTTTCAGTTATTTGTTGAAGACCCCAAATATCACGTGACTCTACCACATTGGAGAGCCTAATTGAGGAAACAACCAGTTTCATTTTCCTATGGATATTTGGGTTGTGCTTGGCGATAATTTTCAGATATACCGCAGATCTATACTCCCTTGAGTATATAGTTACAAATACTCCTAAGAAGTTGACTCATTTACTGACTCTACCACATTTTAGAGTCTAATTGAGTCCCTACAGATGTTGGACACCTTCGGTTTCAGCAATTCATCAACCCTTCTGATACCTTATTCAGAACGGTTGTTGCTTTTTCCAGTGTATCAGTTATTGAGATCAGTCATGGTACGACCATGAGTATGTCCCAGCATTGTGTCCCCTTTGGACCATTATGATGTACCAGTAGATTTTTATGTATTTTTCAGGTCCCCCTTCGTGGGTCTAATTGTTATGTATATTTCTTGATACGAGCATGGGTATGCCCGCCTCGTCCATTATCAAAGATTATTCCTCATTTATTTTGAGGCCATGTATTTTTTAAGTTTTTGCAGCTTCCAAGGGGCCATTGTTCCAGTATCCAATCGGTCTCTTCTCTTCTCCAAGCACCAGGAAAAAGACAAAAGAACTATGTTGTCTATCGGCCATATGATGAACTCCTGCCCTCACACATCAGGGGGCAATCTGTTAACACCCAAAAAGTGCTCACTAGCTCATTCCCTTATTCACATGACCCATTTCTTCACTTTTTCCACCATTTGAGCCTCTAAAACCTTCAAAAGGTCACCAAAAAGACCATAATACCCCTTTCCCCCCCAAAAATATATATTTTTCCTCAAAAAACCCTCAAAAAGGGTCCAAAATTCCCACAAAATATTAAAAGGGAATAAAAATATTCAAAATATTCAAAAAAGGAAAAAGGAGGAAAAAGAGACCTAAACCATGTTGGTTAATACCATTGGTTTCCTTAAAACCATAATGGTATTACCCATCACCAAAAACTATAAAAAGGTGATATGGGCTCCTCACTTTACATCCACATTTCATCCTATCCTTATGCTGCCAAATTCCCTTTGAGAGCAATTGCCTCCCATTTCAAGTTTGAAGATCCCCATTGAAGCTTTGGAGAAGAAGAGGTCATTGGATATTGGAGCTTCTCAACCTTGGAGTTGCTCAACACCCATCATCCTCACCATTTGAGGTAATACAAAATCAAATATTTTTCAAGTTATTGTTCTTCCATAGATCTTATTGCTTATGTTCTTAAATTCAATTTTTTATTTCTTTTACACATGTTAATGTTAGATATGATTATATTAGTTTATTCATAGTTATTTTTGTTTTATATTGAAACTGCTATTACAAGTTAATAGGTGCATCCTAGCACATGCTTGGTTGAAAAACCAAGCAACAAGTTTCTATCAAGTTCGATAGATGTTTGATGACGTTGTTCTAGTTGCAAATCAACAAAGCATATAAAGATATTTTCCTGCAAGTGCAAGAACAACTTGCATATGATGATCCACCATTTTATTTGTTCAAAAACATTGTTAGAAATGTATCTAAAGGAGTTCACTTGATACAAACCTCAACAAATACATTTATTGATTCTTTGAACGATGAGTATGCAATTCAAGACTTGCTACCAGTGTCCGAGTCGAAAACACAGGTTTGTTAACAACATTGTATTCTTCCTTTGTTTCCCTGTTATATAAAATTGTGAATGCATCAAACAACATTCAACAATTAATGATAGACAAAGACTTTGTTCCCCATCATTCCACTTCATTGCAAAAAACAACAATAGTCTGTAAATTTTCTTGTATCTAATTTTTTTTACTAATTCACTTTAACAGATACATGGAGTGCTTTAAGAAAAAAGTTCCTTCACTCATTTGTTTCAAACAAAATACTTTGATCTTGTACACTTTGTCGCAATAAATATGATTGATGTGTCCACATTTTTCATGTTTGCATTTAAAATACTGCTCTTTTATGTTTTGCCTGTCTAATAATTATATTGGGACAAATGAGTTTCAGGCAAGTAACAACAAAAATATTGGTGAAATCAAGTACACCATGCATACATACTATTTGAAATCAATTTTCCAAGTTCTCCTTCATATTTTTATTTTGATCTCCCACTGAATACATACAGAGTTTGTGAACTTTCTTGCTTACATAACTATTGCATGTGCACGAGTTTTTTTCATCCTCTATAAGACCCAAACGCTTCTCCTCTACAAGTGCAACTCTTTGACACATTGTTCCATATGATCCCTATCCTTATCTTCTTGTAACATCCAATGCAAAAGAGAATGCACCATCCTCTCATGCACAACAATCCTTCATTGTTTCTCTTCCTCAAGAACAACCATCATGTTTATCTCTAGTTGTTGCACATAGTATTCAACTTTTTATTCCAGTTCCTCTTGCTCCCTTTCAGCACATAGTTGCACTTCCATTTTAGCAGGTTGTCGAAGCTCATCTAACTTGGATAAGCGCACTTGTAGCTGTGCCAAAAGGTGAAACCTATCAACATCACGATGTATTATAGTTAATGCTGATAACATTTTTGTATATAGACATATTGTAAGGAATGCATGAAGAGGTATTTTGTTACAATTTTTTAATCTTTGAATACCAAACACATGTTTGCAAAAAATAGCTTCTTTCCTTGTTGCATAATATATCCATTTCCTATGTTCTTATCATAAGTGCATGATAATTTGAATTGCATATCTACTTGTCAATCATATATATGATAGATTGCATGGACTTTGTGTTTGGCTATTAGATCATGTGGAAGACAACCAAAATGCCAGCATTCTATTCTATTCTACGACCTATGAAACACAATAACACAAAAATAGAGCCACTGCAAGTGTCCACTCTCTTTGAACAATGACCACATGTTTCTCTTTGATGTCCCATCCTTTCTTATATCATTGTAATTGCAAAAAATAACTTGTCTCCTTCTTGCAAAATATTTCCATTAGATATGTACTTATCATAGCTATATGTTAATTTGCATTGTCTCTCTTCTTACTAGTCATATTTATGATAAATTGGATGACCTCTAAGGCTAGCAATTATATCATGTGGCAAGAAACAAGAATCACAACCACCCTTTCTGCAAATAGACATTGTTAAAATACAATTGTATCAAATCATGTTTTTTTCCTAATGTTAACATGCGCATTGAGTTATGACTTCCATAGAGACCATGCAATAATTTATTTTATAATGATTTCTTTACTTTGTGGACTTATTTGGTGAGCATGCATGGATTGCTCACACCATTTTCATAGATAGGATGGTTTCCTTGATGCAAAACAGTAAAATAACTTATTATACTTTTTTGTGGTTCTAGAGTCCTTATCTAAAAATAAAACAATTCCTTGCAAATTGTGCTTCTTTGAAAACATTATAGAAACTTGATAAATTTATTTTGTTCCTTTATTTTACTATTGCATTCGTCTTAATAGGCATTGTAAACAAACAACACCACTTTGTGCATCTTCTAGCATATATGCACTATTGAAACTTTGCTAATTGCTATGATTGTAGACTTGTGCAATGTGCAGGAGCAGTTACATTGATTCAGATATAACAAAAACTAGATAGCAATAGAAAATGGAGCCTCCTTCACATAAAAAAAACAACATTTTCCAACACTTGCTGCTTTTTGTTCTTTTGAGTTGTGCTATATGCGAATTTTGATAATGTGTACTATCCAACAGACATTTCTACAAATGCAAAAAAAATTGAATAGGCTAGATAATTTTTTATTTTTCCCTTGGCATGATAACAATCTAGCTATATCAACAAATAGAACTAGACAATCTAGACTGTTCATAGAGATATTGATTACATATATGGAATCAATTTTGATCCAACTTTGAAGCTCTAGTTGTTGTTTGCAGCCATCAATACAAAATTATAGCTTATGCAATTTACAATACAATTACCGTCTTTTGTCTTTAACAACTCCAGTCCAATATATTATATGTATTTGTTGCTTTTCCTAATTTTATAAGCAGAGAAATAACAATTATAAAGCATTGTATACATATATGTTCTTGTTTTCTTGATTCAAAATATCTGTTTCATCCACAATTACAATGGTGTATCCAATCCATATATGTTAATTAGAATCTGTCTCTTTGCTTTTAAAAATAGGGAATATTTTTTGCCCAACATATTTTTGGTGTCTTCCAGATTTTTGGTGTCTGCCAAAGATCCTCAGAGTAACATGTCAAAGAAGTGGTAAAAATATAAGTTGTTTAGCCCCCCCCCCGCAAAAAAAAGAATGTTGTTAAAAAAACATTGTAATTGTTACAATGTTGCAACTATGTTTTATATTTTGTTAATTTTCTCAATTTGCTCTCTACAAGTTTCAACTAGGAAAATAATATTGATGAAGATTAAATATATAAAAGTATGTGATTAATAAAAACATCAGTTTTTTTTTTTTTTATGGTAGGTGGCAATGAAATTAATATGAATGTTAATGAATTTAGTTTTTGTATTGAAACTCGATGGGTACAATACACATTTCAAGAAATACAAGTGTGTGAATGTGAATATGTTTAAGTATTTTTGTCTTTAATACTCATGTTTGACTATGCCAATGATATTGAATGGTAGCAACTTTGTAAATTTTCTAGGAATTTTTACAATTTTTTTTAATATGAAATACAATATTTGACTATATAAATAATATTAATAGAGTATTTTGATAAGATATACAATATATATATATATATATATATATATATATATATATATATATATATATATAAAATTTTGTAACTATTTTGATAAGTTGTTATTTAGTAATTTGTCATTTTATTAATTATAAAATTTAATTGTGTTAATATTATTCGGAATTTAATCAAGTTAATGTTGAATATTGATGCAATTTGATAACAATATTGACATGATTGAAGAAATTTTGTAATTGATCACATAGATGGTTATAATTTGATCACATAGATGCTTACAATATAAACGAGATGTATTGACCATGTTAATGGATTTCACTTAAAAAAGATGTTAAAAAAGAATGTTGTTAATTCACTTTAGCATAATATCAATTCTATTGATAGATAGCAACCATATACAAGTACATATTTTAGATGTGGCCATGGAATGACATTTCACTTAAACGGAAAACCACATTTTTCTATCTTTGTTCTTTTTTTTAGGTTTTTGTGGCCTTTGCAATTACTTTTTATATTGAGAATTGTTAGACTAAAAATTATCATTAATATTTTCTTTCATTTATTAAAGACAAGCAATTGCATCCTCTTCTTTTATCTTGAATAATATGTTTTTTCACTCAACATAGAAAGTCACATTGTTTCTATCTTTATTTTGTTTTTCGATTTTTATAATTTTTCCATCACCTCTTTATATTGAGCACTATTCAAGAACCAATTATCACTATCGTATTCCTTTGTTTACAAAAGAAAACGACTTGGATCCCTTTTATGTTTTGAATAATGTGATCCATATGTGCTCTAGTTTCTTGGTTCAAACAAATTGTTGTTTCTAGGAATCAACAAGAAGTACATTGGCTCTTGAGATGTAGTACTAATAATGACTTCTTTCCAACTCTTTGCTACTTAATGAATAACATCCACTAGAGAGGTAAGGACAAAGTGCTAGGAGATGTTCATTGGATCTATTCAATAGTATTATTGTTGCGTGTTCTTCCACCACAAGCACTTTCAATATTTTTCCTTTTGGAACTATGAATGATTTTTGTGTCGTACAAGTCTAGCATCAGTTCCAATGCTTACCTTATTTGTTTACTAGAATTTAAATATTTTAAATAGTAGATTAAAATGGCATTCGGATTTGCTTTATATTCTAATATTCAATGCTCTAAAAATCTATAGCCTCAACTTAAATTTGAATGACACAAAACCTATAATTAATTTTAGTTTAGTCACAAGAGAAAAAGGTGGTACATACCTTCCCTCTAACTCTTTTCAATTTTTTATAACTCAAATACATTTAACCAAATCATTATTTTACTTTCCTTAATTTTTCATCATTTTTACTGAATGGATGAAATATAACTTTTAATTACTTTCATTAATTTTATTTTATTGTGCCGATAGGTGCTCTATAGCCCAGTATGAGGGAGATCTTCTAACATGTGTGATGTAGCGTTACATCTATTAAAACGTAAAAAGTCATAATATGAGGGAGATCTTCTAACGTGTGTGATGTAGCGTTACATCTAATAGTAAAAAGTGATAATATGAGGGAGATCTTCTAACGTGTATGATGTAGCGTTACATGTAATAGTAAAAAGTGATAATATGCGGGAGACATTCTAACGTGTGCGATGTAGCATTACATCTAATAAAACGTAAAAAATAGTAAAAACTAATTAATATTTTGTCGACCATTAATTAAAAAAAACGTGTATTTTCGATTGAAAAACACGGTTGAATCAATGCCTATATAAACAAAAAAAACATAAACAAATTCTAAAACATGAGGCAAAGAGAAGCGGGAAAGAGAAGTGTATCAGTGATCAAGTATTCTCGTGCACTTCCTCGTCCATCCGTCCTCCATTCGCAGACCTCCCCTCGCGTCCCCTCCTCATCCGCATCCCCTGCACCATTCGCCTGCACCTCCTCCTCCGTCCGTCCCCTACTCTTCTGTGTCCCCTGCACCATTCGCCTGAACCTCCTCCTTCGGCTATCCTCCATTCGCAGACCTCCCCTCGCATCCCCTCCTTCGCAAACCTCCCCTTGTATTCCCTGCTCATCTGCATCCCCTCCATTCACCGACCTTCCCATCCTCCTACCGTCCTCCTCCCCTCCCAACGTCCATCCTCCTCCCCTCCCGCAGCCTCCTGCAACATTCGCCACCCCCATCCTCTCACCGTCATCCTCCCCATGTCCTCCTCCCTTCACGGCGTCCATACTCCTCCCCTCCCGTAGCCGTCTGCAATATTCACTGCCCCCATCCTCCTCCGGCTTGCCTCCATCCATCCTCCTCCCCTCCCACCGCCATCCTCCTCCCCTCCTCCCGCCATTGCCTCCCCCGTCCTCCTCCGGCCACCCTCCCGCCATCCTCCTCCCTCCTCCCGCCATCGCCTCCCCCATCCTCCTCCGACCACCCTCCCACAGCCATCCTCCTTACCTCCCACCGCTGCCTGCAACATTCACCTGCACGAATATATATTTAATTAATATATATTAAACTTAAAATTAAAATATATATATTAAATTTAGTTAGGTTTAATATATATTTAGTTTTAGATTTAGATTTAAAAATATTTCGTTTTAGATTTAGATTTAAAATTACAGTATATACATGATATGGCATTTAGATTTATATTTAGTTTAATATAGATATGCAATTTAAATTTAAACATAAATTATATTTATATTTATTAAAATTAAATATAATTTTTAACTACATGAAATTATATTTAAAATTAAATTAACATTTAATTTAAATTTAAATATATATTAATATTTACATAAGTAAATATGTTCTTTACTATGTATAATAAGAACTACTAATTAATGTTTTTTAATTTTAACTTATTAAATTAAAACTAGTTAGGCGAAATCAAATCAGGGATACACATATATTGCACAAGTAGGATTAGGAATCATACTTAAGAGTTAAAATGTTAACATTTAACTCTTAAGTAAAAATAACTATGTTAAAAAATAAAAAATAAAAAATAAAAAAAATTAACTATTTAACTCTTATTTTACTATGTTAAAAAAAATAAAAAAATGTTTAAATTGTTCTATTTTGAACTACATGAAATTATATTTAAAAAACAATGTTTAATTTGTTGTATTTTTAACTACATGGAATTATATTTAAAATTAAATTAACATTTAAATTAAATTTAAATTTAAATTTAAATATATATTAATATTTACATATAAGTAAATAAGTTCTTTACTATGTATAATACAAACTGCATGTGGTATAGTGGTAAGGGTGTTTAGACAAGGTGTGAGGTCCAAGGTTCAATCCTCCCAGATCATCTACATTTTTTTAAAATATAGAATTTCGTAAATATATTGAATTTCATTATAATGTAAAGTGAGTTTTATACTTGCACAAACTTCAGTGTATGGAGTTTTTTTATTGCATATTTTTCAGTGTAGATGTTATTCTATGGACGCATTGATTTCAGTGTATGGACGCATAGATTTCAGTGTATGGGGTTTTTTATTGCATATTTTTCAGTGTAGATGTTATTATGTGGACACATTGATTTCAGTGTATGGACACATAGATTACAATGTATGGACGCATCGATTCCAATGTATACCATGGACGCATTGATTTTAGTGTAGATTTCTTGGATGCATAAATATTAGTGTGGATTTCATCGATGCATAAATTTCAGTGTATATGTTAATGTTTGACTTTTTTGATAGAGTCTAAACTAGAAATGGAAGATTTGCATGTGGAAGATGCTATGAGACAAACTGGCGAAGAACCAAAAATACAGAACGCCGAACATCGTAAAACATATCAAGGAAGAAAATATTACGAAATGACAACAAAAGAACGAGAAGAAGACTTGAAACGAAAAGAAGAAGAACAAAAAGAATTTCGAAAAAGGAAGTTGGACGAAATGACAATAGAAGAACGAGAAGAAGAAAGAAAACTAAATGCATCTATCAACAAAAAAATATCGAAAAAGAAAGTTAGACGAATTGATAGCAAAAGAACGAACAAAACAAAACACAGTTCAACAAAAAGAAAATCGAAAAAAAAGTTAGGTGAATTGACAGCAAAAGAAGGAGAAGAACAAAGAAAACAAAACGTTTATTGACAAAGAGAGTATCGAGAGAGAAAGTTGAAGAAATTGGAAGAAGAAAAAAAATCAGTTTGCAGAACAACAAATAAATCAAAATGTATGAAATGACGAAATGACAGCAGAAGAATGAGAAGAACAAACAAAACAAAACGAAGATCAACAAAAAGAGAATCGAAAAAAAAAGTTGGGCAAATTTTCTCTATTTTCCAGTTTAACTATTTAATCAATCCTAAATACTTATTACTTACATTATGATAATCCTCATAAATTTATCTGTTATCCCTAAAGTTGAACCTAGACTACGGGATTCAAGCTTAAGGAAATCCTTGTATAAATCAAATGAAATCACACTGAAAACACCAATTGGTATGAAATCAAAAATTGTAAAAAGGCATCACACAATTTACAAGAAACCAAACTGGTATATGTCAATTAATCTAAAATCAAATCTATTCTGCACATATCACACAATCCATACTGTATTATATGGGTATTTACAATCTTTACAAGCAAACATAACACTTTTAAAAGGATAGGCTGGTGTGAAATCAGAGTTACAGGAAAGTCAAATAAATATTGCATAACATGGAGTATATCACAAAGTTCAATATATAGGTACTATGATCCTAAATCATGAAGTGAAACTGTCAATGATTATAAAAATAAAAAGATAACTGTCTTCTCATGATAAGAATTATTGCAATGGAATATATATCACCATATACATAACAGAGTTATCAGAAAGACAATTCATATAACACAAGGGCAAATCATCATCATGTTTATTCAAAAATAGAACCCGTTACTGAAGCTGCAAAATGCTCATGCTACACAGATGTGCTCACAATTGATCATGCATTACTCCCAAAACTGCCAACCTGTCCCCTGCTTCTGAAAGGAAGAACTCTCTCCTCTCAAGATCTTTGCTGGGACCTCTGCTCTCTGTCCTGAATCTTTCAACAATAGTTACAAATTATATTGACTTTGCATTTACTTTATTCCTTTGATTCATACAAATCGATCCTGAAGATAATCGCCAGCTGCAAATTCTGTAACTGAATCCAAGAAAAGGAATCAATATTTATGTATTTGTTTCTTTAATAAATTCCTCCTGCTGCCACATGTTCATTGGATACCCTGTACTCATGCCTTGAAATTTTGGAAATGATCCTTTTGACTGGAAATCTGAAAGTCGATCTTCTGCCCAAATCACTACAAATCTGGAAGGACTCTGTTAACTGCCAGTTGATTCCTCATTCGTTGGTGCTCAATGCCTAAGAATATGGATTTGTTATTGATCTGTCAATTGCCACCTATTCACTGAAGGATTTCGATTCTTGTAATTCTTATTTACAACATTATTTATCCACTGACATCCAACACTTTATATTTATCCACCTGTAGGATCCTGTAAGCACATGTATTTGGTGTTGAATATCGGACTGCGAGCACTTTCATTTCTCTGTGCATGAGAGTTTATACACAACAAAATAGAATTTCAAACCCTTCATATTATCAAGTGCTACTTCCATTAAACAACACGTGGTGCGTGATATTTTCGTGTATCCTTATTTGATTTGGAGTTTACAGCTTTTCATTCCATCTTTGCTATTTTCATTAGACCGGCACTAGAATGAAGTGAAGGAATCGAGACTTTCTGAATGACACTTCTGATAATGACAGCTTCTCGCAGATTGCAAGTACGTGACTGACAGAGAGGCAAGAGAATGCCTTTAAAGAAGGCTGATGGCTTATACAATGACTTTTTCAAGGCTTGGTATAATGCAAAATGAAGTCGCTTATTTTTATTGATGTCTTCCTTAAGTCGTGGAAGTAGGACAAGGATGCAAAAGCGCTGGGCCATCTTCATTGTTGGGTATCAATACATAATGCGTCCATATCTTTGGATCCTCCTTTTTATCTCTTCTGTTATTGATAAGAGCAGAAGAATCCACTCATTTGGACCTTCTGCCATCAGAAATCAATATGCTGCCAGTTGTGAGAATCCATCATATAACATATTCTCCCTTGCACATATCTGGGCTTATAGTTAATGAATAAAAAGTTTGATGATTTCAGGTAACAAAAGGAACCAAAAAGACAATCAATCAATCATAAAATATAAACAAAGCAAAATAAAAAACAATAAAAACCAATCATAATAAAAAATTTAAAAATAATCAGGAGGAACAACCCTAGAGATAACACTATCTATGTTTTCAACTTAAACTGTTCCTTATAATGCTGATCAAACTCCAGTTTTGTGTCACTGCCCACGACTGAAACCAGCCTAGATCCAAATATTAGGCTCTATCAAGCACTGAGGGATCAAATCTCCCGAGGTGCAAACCTCTTCTCAGGTATTGCACTCAAGGATCTTTTAGAGGAGAGGTTTTCAGCTTGGGAGATTTGATCCCTCTTAGCGCTTGATAGAGCCTAGGATTTGGATCTTTTTAAAATACTTTCACGGTTATCATTAACTCTTTGATAACTCCATCTATGTTTAGTTGATAATTTTTGTGTTCAACTATGAACGTATATATATGTTGTCATTCACATGTTTCCAGCCAATTTTGTTGGAAATTTTGTCAAAAGTTTAGAAAAGTTGCTCAACTTGCAATATAGTGGCAAGCAAATCCATATATGCTACTCCATCTACATTCTTGTTCTTATATCTAAGACCTTATATAAAAAGCAACGTTGAGGACATTGCCACCTCGTGGCTAGTGTTAGGTTATATATACTAAATCAACCCCTTGCCCCCGCTCTTAGGCCGATAATTGTCCACAAATTAAAGGTAAAATGGTTTGTTGGGGTCAACTCTAGTCCAATTCGCCCAATCTATCAGCATCATTCTTATGAAAATAACCATTGAGGAAAGATCATAACACACGAAAGAATCAAAAGATCAAGATCTTGGATGTAAGGTGTGAACCACCTCATTAAGGTAATCCCTTAGCCAACTGTAATGGGTTAGATATTGTCCTTCTCCTCTTGGATTTGTGTTTTAAGATTTTGTTTTTGTTTTTTGTGGACTCACTACTGTTTCAGGAGGTCTCAATAAAACTTGGTTGTCAATGAAAGCAAGGGAGGTAATTCCAACACTCGAGTACTATGTTTAATCGGAGCACACAATGTAGTAACCTAAATTTCTATTTTTAAGAAGAGTGCTTGAATTGTCCTTCAATCCTACCTAGAGTTTCCAAGTGTTGAGTATCATTGTAGTTATATTCTTGTTGGAATTAAATGTAATTTATAAATTTTGGAACTGTACCATGATGTGGTTGTAATTTATTATGGTTGTGATTTTTTGTGGTCATCATTTGATCCAAATTTATACTGTATACATTTAATGCTTTATTAATACGTTTATAATTCATTGGATATTACTATTTAATACATGTTGCATGTGGTTATAGTGAATAATCATATTGGATTAAAGATTGAATATTTTACAATTCAAGTTGTTGTTTTCACACAAATGATGATTATATTCTAATTGATATAAACGGCATTTTTATACATTCTACAACTATTTGTTTGTGATATATTTTATAGTAGAATTCTAATCGTTATTTTTATATGAATGTGTTTTATATTTCCACTTGTTTTTTTTCCACAAAAAACTCATAATATTTTTATTATTAATAAAAACATTACATTCTTCATATCCATCTATTCAACAAACCAAACTAATCACTTTTTAGTTTACAAATTTTGAATTTGCACTCTATAGATCAAAAGATAATTTCTAATTAGCTCCTACTTCCCATCTAGTTACTCTCAAAATAAATAATAATGGATGATTGGTAAAGATCATAACACCCTTGCAATTTCATAAAAATGCTTCAAAAAAAGATTGAAAACCATCTTCATAATAAACTATAACTGATCACAATTCCAAATTTTCATTTCACTCCCATAAGAGGAATAAGTTACATTCATCAGAAACATTTGGAGCATCAACTTTCAAAATAAGAGATAAAAGTTACATTGAAAACCCCTAAAACCTTTTCTTACTTTCTTGAATTTTCAATCACAGTTGTCAAATCCTCTTCAACTATATTCATCCAACTAATTTTTTTTTTTTAAATCTCATTTAAAATAATTTAAAAAAAAAAATCCCATTTAAAATAATTTAAAAAAAAAAATCCCATTTAGACCTGGACTTCTATCTTTCTTAAAACTATGCATAACCTCTTTTGATTCAACATTCATAACTTCATTTAAGAGATATCTATTGTCCTCCTTTACAAATATGCATGCAAATTATATTCTAAATTGTTAGAGAGTATTTAATAATTGTTATTAAATTCTATATGCATTTGTTATTATTCTTAATTTCTATATTATAATTCCTTTTGTTATTTTATATTTCCAATTGTTATCATTGTATAAATGTAATTTATATTCTATATTGTTCATAAGAGTATTTAATAGTTGTTTAAAATGCATTCTATTATTGTTGTTATACATTCACATATTAATCCCTATTGTTACTTTATATGACTACATCTTAAATTTCATATTGCTACATGAATGTAAATTATATTATAATGTAATTTCATTTTGCTATATGAATGTAAATTATATTCTAATGTGATATAAGGAGCATTTTTTAAAATAGTTTATAATTGTATTTTATATTTATTTATTATTAGTATAAATTTGTGTTTAAGATAATTCTAATTTAATTCATTATTAATATATAATTGTATTTCAAATTTAATTATTATTGTTATAAAAATGTAAGTGAATGAATTATAATCTCTTAAGTTATATTTTAGGTGGTCATTATATATAGTTGTATTTCAAATTCAATTGTTATTGTCGCTATTATTTAAATGTAATTTATATTTTAGATACTATAAGAGCTATTTTAATGTAAGTGCTATTAATTTTATATAGATGTGATATATACTTATGTTGTATTATTTGATGAGGATATACCATCTATTTTATTTATTTATTATCAATATATATACCATTCATGTTTTAGTTGTCATGAAAAATATCATATAAATATAATTTATATTCTAATTTGTTATTATTATTAAATGTGTTGTAATAATATAAGGAAATTATATTTATTTTAAAATAATATTGTGTTTATTAGTTATGTTTGAGAGAAGTGTTATAAGTTTCAAGTTATGTGGAGGTGTTTGTTGTTGGAAATTGAATAGAGATTTCATGAATTCAAATCTGCGTTTGTAGAATGTGTAATTCACTTGAAATTTGATTAATTGTTTGTCTAGTAGTTTGTAGGTGATCGGGAGACTACATCACAAAATTCACAAGAGAGTGTTGTCGAATGGAAACACGAGAAAAAACAATTCTAGGTTCCAAAGGAAAATAAATTAGAGAGAATAAAATAGAGACACCATTCCATGCTACTGCAAGTTACTGTAAATTGAAACGAGATAAATCTTTTGACCTCATAAGAATTCCAAGATACAAAGGAAAATACATTAGAGAGAATAAAATAGAGGCACTACTACTGCAAGTCACTGTAAGTTGAAACAACAAAACACAAACTCTAGCGTAATTGGTGAATATACTATTACAGGATGGAAACCCTCTTCGCCACAAATCTTGCAATTTTACTATAAGACAAATGCAACAAGCAACTTTGCAGCCACTAGAATTGGAAAACTATAATAAAATTTTAACACCAGAAGACGCCATATCTTACAAATAAACTGTTGTTCCAAATTTTCATTTACAACCATTAAATGAAGTGAAACAATCGAAACCTCGAAAATGCATAGAAAATCACAGGTTTCTTATGAAACATAAATTAGCTTGTTTTATTGAGGCCTCTCAAGTAGTCGATTATGTGCCTCAATATGCTTTTCCAACCTCACCCAGAGTTAGGCAACAAAAGTTATGACAATTCAATGCACCTCTTGAGTACTAGAACCTTGTACAAGGGAATTTGCCAATAATTTAACCCAAATAAAGTAGTTAATATATTGGTACCCTACTTTGGGATCTGACAATCCTTTGTATTGAGTTACACAACAATTGTGTGGAGAAGTAGTCAGAGTCCTTTGCTGAAATGAAAAATCGGTAAAAAATATTGTTTGCAACTAAGTTGTAGCAAGTATTTTCTTTTTCAGTAATCCAGTTAATGATAAATTTAGTCAAATCAAAGCTTATGCTCCGATGAAAGTCTATCACATGAAAATAATTTATATATAAAAAAATGGATAACTATTTACTTTCTAGGCTTTAGCCATTTACATATTTTCATTTATGCTTGTTAATGTAATTGTAACTTCGAAGATATTCACTTGTATTTTATATTGTTATTATTATTGTATTTTATTTGTACCTCCGATGGAGATGTTTATTCCTCTGGTAGGGGTTGTCATTATTACATTTGGTCATGTAAAGTCATTGAGGTAAATCCTCCATTGTAATTCGAGGCAATAGTTCCCCCTAGAGTTAGTTGTATTAGGGTTATAGAGTCCCCTAGAGAAGTCGGCCTAGTCAGGTTTGGTTGGGGCCGACCTAGCAATTGAAAAAGGTCAAGTGAAAGTAAAGTATAAATAGAGAGCTTGGATCTCTCATTTAAACACACGCTCACTCACACAAGTTCACATAAGTGAGAGAGAGAAAACAAGTTCGCATAGGAGAAAGAGAGAGGAGCTTCAGAAGACCATCTTTGTTTTGGGGTTTTACTTTTGTGATATTGCATTGGTGACGATTCTATCTCTGAGGAAGTTGTGGGGTTTTCTCCTTTATGGTTTCCCTGAGGAAAATATTTCTGTCTATTGAGTTATGTTGTGCATGTTATTCTTTCAGTTAATATCCTAGATAATATTGATTAAAAGTAGAAAATCTAACATGGGATGAGAGCTAACCTGAAAAGAAGACATTGTGCAACTACGGGAAGTTAGGGATTCTTAATTTTGGGTCTTCTCTCCACAGATCATCAACGAAAAGAGGCTAGGATAACTCACCCTAGGAGGGAACATATTTCTATCAAAGAAGAACTTGATTCTGAGAATTTTCATTTTTTGGCCTGTTACTACTGTCGGAGGAAAACTAGGGCATCGGATATTTTGGGTTTCTATTCATTGATTTGGAAGAGTGAGTACATTGGTAAACCCGCCTTGAGAAGGAACATCTATCTGTCCAATAAGAAGTTTGAAATTCCAAGTTTTAAAAATTAGGGTTGAAATCTGACAAACCCTAGGGCCAGCCAGCTCCAGAACCAGTTTGAGAATCTAAAAGTGGTAAGACCTAAAAGCTTTGTTATTTCCATTTGAAGTTATCATTAAATATGTCTCACCACACCAAGCTTGAGGATAAGATTGAAGGAGCTGATAACTTCCAAGCATGGAAGTATAGGATTGCACTTGTTCTTGAAGATAATGAATTAGACAAGTTTGTGAATGAAGAGGTTCCAGCACCAATGGGAGATGAGGCTAAATCCTTACACAAGAAGAACTTGGTTAAGGCTAAGAGAATCATTCTAGATTCCATTAAGGATCATCTCATCTTACATGTGTCATATTTGAAGACTCCTAAAGGGATGTTTGATGCTTTGAAAAATCTATTTGAAGGGAAGAATATAAATCGGAAGATGGCCTTGAGGAACCAACTCAAGAATGTAAAGATTCAAAATACAGAGACCATACAATCTTACTTTACAAGGGTCTCTCAGATCAAGGAAGCTGTGGGAGAAAAGGTAGAAGGAGGAGAAATTGTGATGACCACCTTGAATGGTCTCCCAAGATCACGGGACTCATTCATTCAAGGGATTTGTGCTAGAAAGAAGTTAATCACATTCAGTAGGCTATGGGAAGAAGGCTCACAAGAAGAAGCTCGACTCGTGGCTTGAGAAGAGAAGATGGGAGAAAATGATGGTCAACCTCTCACAACACACTCCAGAAGGAATAACAACAAGAGGGAGCACCATCACAGTAAGAGGGAGAAACACCACCACCAAAGTCAGAGGGATAACTTTAGAAGATCCCAGAGAGATCTATCTAATATTAGATGCTTTACTTGTGATGAGAAGGGACACTACTCCAGAAATTATCCCAGAAATAAAAGTGGCTCCCACAACAAGAAAAGGCACCATGCTCACACTGCAGAAGATGATGAACCTCCAAGGAAGAGAGCCAGAGAAGAAAGTGATGAAGAGTATGCCCTGATATCAGCACTCATGAGAACTGTCACACATGGAAGTAATGATTGGCTTGGAGATAGTGGAGATTCCAACATATGACAGGATATAAAGAATCCTTCACAAATCTATTTGAATATGAGTCACCTCAGAAGGTAAAACTTGGGGATGATTACCAATACCTTATAAAAGGAAATGGAGAATCTTCATACAAGCTAGACCCTGGAAAATCTCTGAAGATGAAGGATGTCCTATATGTTCTAGGACTAAATAAGAACCTTCTCTCCATATCAACACTAGATTCTAAAGGTACGAGGGTTGCATTTGTTGATGGCCAAGTCCTAATGTGGCCAAAGGGAAAAACTATAGATGATGCAATTGTGATTGGAAAGGAAGAAGAAGGTTTGTACAAATTGAAGGGCCAACCTAAACAAGCCTTGGTTCATGAATCCATGGAGCCAAGTGAATTATGGCATAGAAGGATTGCACATTGCACTATAGAGCACTACCTGTTGCAAGCAAAGTAGTTGAAGGACTTCCATAAATCCAGTCGAAACATGAAGGCGTTTGCAAAGGATGTGTGAAGGGAAAGAACATAAAGAAGACATTAATTTCCAAGTAGTGAAAGCAAAGTGAAAGGAATATTGGAGATCATCCACTCCGATGTATGCAAACCTATATCATCCAGTTCATTGAGTGGGTATGTATATTATGTTTCATTCATTGATAACTTTTCCCATAAATATTGGAGATATTTTTTGAAAAGTAAAGATGAAGTTTCAACAATTTCAAGGAATTGAAAGCCTTGATTGAGAACCACACCGAGAAAAGGATAAAGAACTTTCGATCAAATAATGGCAGAGAATTCACCTTGGAATATTTCAAGAACCTATGCAGAGAATCTGGGATTAAGAGGGAGTTGACCACTCCATACAATCCACAACAGAATGGCATTGCAGAAAGAAAGAATAGAACGATAATGGAAGCAACAAGAGCAATGTTTCATGACCAAGATCTTTTGATGCACCTATGGGATGAAGATGCGAGGACACCAATGTAGGTACAAAACCGTACTCCTCATCGAGTACTAGACAACAAACATCCAAAACAAGTGTTCTTCGGTGAGAAACTAGAAGTTAGCCATCTCAGGATATTTGGATGCGCAGTGTACATACACATTCCGAAGGAGAAGGGTACAAAGCTAGATCCTTCTGGAAAGAAGGGTATATTCGTAGGATATAGTGAAAGTTCAAAGGTCTACCAAATATACTTCCCAAGATTCAAGAAGATCAAAATCAACAAAGATGTGACATTTGACGAAGACTCATCCTACAACAAATCTAGAAAGTTACCTATTGAAGACACTGAAGAACCTGAAGTTCCCAGGATTTGAGATGTAGTAATGGAAGAAGTAGTTCCAGAAGATCATGAAGACCAAGAAATGGAAGTACCACAAGAACCTGTAGATCCACCTTGTGAGAAGAACTCCCACAAGAGGAAACCGACATGGGTACGAGAGGAAATACAAGATGCAGATAGGTATGGAGCTCTAGAGGGGATGCACAGAGAAAGCAAGAGACCTAGGCCATACTCCAGCTATGTAGCCTTGTTGCGTGACATCATTGACAAAGAACCTGCCAAAACTTAAAAATTTAAATGGCGCGTGTGCGTTATTTTAAATGCACGTACTCATTGTAAAATTAGTCACAACAGATCTAATGAACAAGTAAATCAATCACAACAGATGAGCATAGAAAATATGGTGTAAAACTATGCAAAACATGCAGCAGTGCTCAATATCCCAATAAGGGTGAATAATTACAATACAATCTGACTCATGTGAGTGAGCAATTCGAATTGACTAAGTTGGCCATTCGAATCACTGAATGTAGTAGCTTGACTCCAACTAGGAGTCCTCATCATCAATCGGTGGTGCTCATCAATGCACAAGAACCAATCATCCAGGTGTCAATCTGAGTCTAACTGAGTGTAACAAGTGTAACTGAAGTGTGTAGCATTGATTAAGGGAAGGAGGCTCAGTGGGGGGTGCATGGGAGGCTAACTGAAGTTAGAACAAGTCATCTAGTCAATATGGAGGTCCAATGAAAGTGAAACAGTCAGTCGGGAGTGAAACTAGCCTCAAATCAGGGAGAATCGGAGCTAACTAAATGTAATTGAAGTGGAACTGCAGTGGTAGGTGAGAAAGTGCGCCCTTCTCTGGCAGTAGGTGAGAAGTGGGTGCCTTTCAGACTAGGAGGGATAAAGAACTGAAGTAAGTGGCTCCCGAGTGCTAGAAAGAGGTGGCTAAGGTGCTGGAGGCATCAACCTAGTGACTGGGATGCATGCAAAGTGCATGCAAACCCTAGAATTTGCATGCAAACCCTAATTGCATGCAAGATCCTGAAAAAGATGATGTGGATATCCGAACACCCCCCCTCAAGCTAGACTATGATGTGCAAAAAATAATGTGGGGCCCTGGTAACTAAGACCAAAGGTCACCCCAATACAATAATCCAAAACTAATAACAGTCAATAAATCGAGGAAATGGGGAAAACCTCATGGGAAAAATACCCCCCCTCAAAATAGACTGTAGTACACCAAAAGATTTAACTGCTCCAAAATCAAGTAGATATGTCTGGAGGTATCTTACTCTTGGGAGTAAATGGATTATGCTCCAAAAACATGTGCTTGAATTCTCCATCAGTGGATGCAAGCGAATGTGGAGACTTTAAGAACTTGCTCTTCATAGCGAAAATGGTGAGAACAAATCTGAAAATATGAGGATGATCCTGGAACCTGTGATTCGAACCAAGTGAGGTAGGAATAGCTCCAATCGGATCAAATAGATCTTGAAACTTGAACTTCTTAAC
>BSBM01000449.1:1012500-1062500 GCA_027924585.1 Larix kaempferi | reverse complement strand
ATTCCCAAGACATTATAATGGAAGAAATATTCAATTCACATGCAAAAGAATCCTTGTAGATGGATAGTGTCATGGATTCTATGTGCTATTGATGACGCTTGAGGTCTAGAATTTTCAATTAAGGATCAAGTGGAATTCATCTGAGATCAATATGCTTCAATAAGATCTTGAGGAACCTGTTTTCATTCTTGAATGATTTTCAATGCTTTGCAACATATCCATGGTCTTGCATGGTAGTCTGAGGATGCATTCATGGCATTTGATCTTTAAAAAATATGTTTTTTGTCAAAATGAAATTCAAATTGCCTCTTTGTTGAGTCCTCCCATATTGAATTTCCTTGATGTTGTTAATGGCCTCCTTCCCTTCTGTCTATACCTTATGAGAAATGAGGGTGTGCAACCTTCTACGGATTGAATTTAGAATAAATCACATATGAAGAGAACATCTAAAAATGCCCATGCATTTTGAGGGGTAAGTCTTTGGATCCAACTTCGAGTCATGAGTTTACGAGCTCTTCCAAATCTGTGTTACCCCTCAAAATGCATATGCATTCTGAGGTATTCAGAGACATTCTTTTGAAAATGGTAGTGGCATCTAAACAGGGGAAAGTTCTAGATTTAAGTATTCCTTATTCATACCTCTTTTCCTTAAATGTGAAATCCAAGATCATGGCGTTACCATAGAAGTCATTTCCAACCCTGTTTTGACACTTAAACAGGCAGAACTATGAGGAACAAACTCCAGGATTTCCATCCAGCATTGCGAGCAACAAATATAAGGTCAAAAGACAAACATAAGTAATGATTCCTTGGTTGCTGGAATCTATGTTTTGAAGAAGGAATGATGGGGATATATGTCATTAAACATAATCAATCCTTCATCTGGAAGTTGTCTACAAGAAGCATAACAACAAGTTCTCAACAACCTTTGGAAAACTCCACTCCTTTGAGAAATGGATAAGTATCAAAGAATGTGTGACTGTCAAGGATGAAGATCACGTCAAAGAACCATGGGATCCACCTAACCAAGTTGGAAATTTGGAATTTTTAGCCTTATGTACCACAAACAGTTTTGGTTTAGAAATAATAGCTAAAAATCATATTCACTATATGAAGAAAAAGGCTAAACAATGTTGTATTTGAAGGAGCTATTGATGACTAAGCTCATCGATCTAGTGTTTTTAGGAATTAGTTAGAAATTATGTTTATCTATTTTTAGATTACGGTTATCAGAATTCCATTTTGTCTCAAAGGAAGTCATTTCCTCTTTGTTAACTACTTGTGTGTATTTTTCTAAATATAATACAGTCTAGTTTGTTCTTTTAGGGATTCAAGTTGTAAAAGCCCCTTTTCTGGAAAAGAACTTACAGTCAGTTTATTGAATTTGTACGTAAAGCCAGAAAGCTC
Organism: Larix kaempferi; assembly: GCA_027924585.1. Classification (NCBI taxonomy): domain Eukaryota; kingdom Viridiplantae; phylum Streptophyta; class Pinopsida; order Pinales; family Pinaceae; genus Larix; species Larix kaempferi. The sequence continues at coordinate 1,061,093 of BSBM01000449.1, read as the reverse complement.
CATAACAACAATGTTTTGAATAAAAATCTCTCCACAGGGATGGTGCTGATGAATAAATATATTTTTTTGTATCTGAATATCATAGTTAGGTTTGTTATTTGAGTATTTCAGAGTTGTTTTGTGTAAATATTTTCCAGATTTTGATTGTTTCCATTATTAAGTAAAACATAGAATACTCTTTTTTATAATATCCCCCTCCAATTGGTATCAAAGCAGGTTCCAAAAAGTATTTTGTTGATTTAGCAGAGGAAAAATGGCAAATGGAAACTTTACCTTGTAGATTTCACAGTTTGCAGGAGAGAATTATGAGTACGGGAGCATTAAAATGAGGATCATGTTGTTGTCTCAAGATATTTGGGAGCTAGTGGATGCAGGGTTTGCTAAGCCTGCAGGTCAAAATGCCTTAAATGCTTTGTCTATGGATCAAAGAAGTCAATTAAAAGACAACATGAGAAAGGATAATCAAGCTCTCTTTGCCATACAATCTGAATTGGATGTGTATATCTTTCCTTGGATTGTTGGAGTGATAAAATCAAAGGATGCTTGGGACTCCTTGCAATCTGTTTACTGATGTTCATATAAAGTAAAACTAGTAAGAATTCAAACTTTAAGAAGAGATTTTGAGAGTTTGAAAATGAAAGAAGCCGAATCAATTCAATTATTTATTAGCAAGGTCAAAGATGTTGTGAATGGATTGAGGTCTCACGGAGAATCTATAATGGAACACAAAATTGTAGAAAATTTTTTGAGGTCTCTTCTTCCAAAATTTGATCCAATAGCCATAGTCATAGAAGACAGTAAATGTATTAGCATGTTGAAAGTGGTTGAGCTGGTAGGTTCTTAGTAGTCACATGAGGAGCATATGTAGCATTCTATTAAGAATTTGGAACAAGCCTTCCAATCTATTGTTAAAATTGATGATAAATCCTCCTTACTTCCTTCTCAGCAAAATAAAACTTAGGGAGAGCCTTCCACCTACAATAATCATGGAAGAGGCAGAGGTAGAGGAAGAACATATAGTAAAGGAAGAGGCAGAGGTAGAGGAAGAACATATAGTAGAGGAAGAGGCAGGAGTTATGCAGATTGTAGAAATGTTAAATGTGGGTATTGTGAATTCCTTGGACACTATGAGTCTGAATACATGAAGAACAAATCTGACTTGAATAGTTTAAGGGATAACTATACTAAGGAAACAAATGAGCATCCAGAACATTCCACACTTTTCACATGCGATCTAGAAAAAGAAGATGATAAAGATGTATGGTTTCTAGACAACGACTTCTCAAATCATATGACAGCTAATCATGATTTGTTTGGCAAGATAAATGAATCAATTCAAAGTGAAGTAAAATTAGGCAATGATAAAGAAGTTGAAGTCATGGAAAACGTTCCCTTCCCACCCAGACTAAGCAAGGAGAGACAACACATCTACATGATATTTTGCATGTACAAAAATTGCAACACAATCTTCTAAGTGTAGGACAACTTCTTAACAAAAATTATAAAGTTCTGTTTGATAATAAATGCTGCAAAATTTTTGACAAATTTGATAACTATCGTCTAGTATCCCAAGTTCCAATGACAGGAAACAAGATGTTTCCTTTGAAGATTGTATCTGACTCTAAATTTGGTCTTAAAGCAACTATAGATGATTCATGGTTATGGCATAGATGATATAGACATTTGGGGTTTAAGGGATTGAACTTGCTTCATAAAAAAAAAATGGTTAAGGGACTACCTATAATCCAATCAAGAGAAGAAATTTATTCCAACAGTGCTCTTGGCAAGCAACACTATGATAGTTTTCCAGTCAACAATTCATGGAGAGTGAATTTTCATCTTCAGCTTGTACATGCAGACAATGTATGTGGCACTATGCAGACTCCATCATTGAGTAAAAAATTTTACTTCTTATCTTTTATTGATGATTTATCCTCTCATACATGAATTTATTTTTTACAACAAAAATCAGTTTCAACATTTTAAAATTATGAATGAAAAACAAAGTGGTTACTATCTCAAAGTCTCTGGAACAGATAGAGGGGTAGAGTTCAATTCAAATGAATTCTCTGATTTTTCTAAATCTCAAGTTATCAAAAGACAGTTGACTACTGCCTAAACTAGTAAACCCCCCAGCAAAATGGTGTAGCAAAAAGAAAAAATCGTACTATTATGGACATGGCACAAAGTATGGGAAGAAGTAGTGGCAAAACAATCTCCCCAACAATTTTTGGAAAGAAGTAGTGGCAACTATGTAGTGCCTATTTTAAATCATTGCTCCATTAAGTCAATGAGGAAGCATGGAGTGGTTATAAACCTTATGTGGGTCATTTTCGAATTTTTGGTTTTGTGGCTTATGTGCACATCCCAGATGAAAAGCAACAAAAGTTAGATGAAAAATATTATCCTTATATCCTTGTGGGATGCTTTGAATAAACTAAAGGTTATAAATTTTAAAATCCCTTAACCATGTAGACTATTTGTAAGTCGAGATGTCTTATTTAATGAAGAGGAAGTATGGCATTGCCACTATGCTAATAGAAGATGATGTAACCTCTACTCCATCTCTTTCCACCAACTCTATTCAAAACTCAACTTCATCTAGAAGCACAACTTCTGAGAGAGCTCAACTTCAAGTTCAGATCATAGTCCAAGTCCTCCAAGAAAGGTAAGAAGTCTCAGTGATATATATCAAAGAACTTCAAATCAATCTAAAATTTTGCTTTATTTAGTAATATTTTAGTTGAGCCCACTCTTTTTGAAGAAGCAACAAAAGAGAAAGTGTGGGTTGATGCTATGAATACTGAGATGGAATCAATTTGAAAAAATAACACATCGGAGTTAATTGAGCTTCCAAAACACAAACAAGCAATTGGTGTCAAATGGATCTGCAAAGTAAAACAACATGGTTCTATGGATTGGCATAAGGAAAGACTTGTTGCCAAGGGTTTTTCACAAAAACAGAGAGTAGATTATTCAAAAACTTTTGCCCCATTGGTAAGATTTGACACCATCAAAACTGTTTTGGCAATTGTAGTACAAAACAAGAGGACTGTGTCACAAATGGATGTAAAATCTGTGTTTTCAAATGGCTATATAGATAAGGAAGTTTATGTAAAACAACCAGCAGTCGATGAAATTGAAGGAAAAGAACAAATGGTCTATAAATTAAAAAAGACCCTCTATGGTTTGAAGCAGGCCCCTCGTGCTTGGTATGCAAGAATTGATAGTTATTTTTTGAAGAATGGTTTCAATAGAAGTATTACAGAGCCAACCTTGTATATCGAACATGTTGAAAATCAAACTCATTGTTTTCATATATGTTGATGATCTGATTTATACTAGCAGCAATCGAAGTTTAAAGGAAAAATTCCAAGAGAAGATGAAACAGGAATTTGAAATGACTGATTTAGGACAAATGCATTATTTTCTTGGTATGCAAGTGCAACAACTGTTAGAGGGTATATTTATTTCTCAAGCCAAGTATGGAACAAGCTTATTGGAAAAACATGGGATGAAAGGATGCAAGGCAATGGCAACCCCATTATCACGGCAAAAAATTAACCAAAGAAGATACAAGTCCTAAAGTAGATGCTACTCTTTATAGAAGTCTAATTTATCTTACTACAACAAGACCAGATATAATGTATGGAGTGAGTATTGTCTCTTCGATCCTCATGAATCCCATTAGCGCACAACAAAAAGAATTTTAAGGTATATCAATGGTGCTTCAAGTTTTGGTATAATGTATTCTCCCACTGACAAATTTGGACTGTTAGGTTACACAGACTCAGATCGAGCAAGGTTCTTGGATGATTGGAAATCAACCTCATATTATGTTTTTTCACTTGGATCTGGAGCCATATCTTGGAGCAGCAAGAAGCAAAGCATTGTGTCTCTCTTCTGCAGAAGCTGAATATATGGGTGTTACAGCAGCAATCACTCAAGCCATTTGACTTAAGAAAATCTTGCAAGATTTAAATCTGTCACAAGAAAGTCCAACCATCATCAATTGTCATAAAAAGAGCACTATTGCAATGACAAAGAATCCTGTGTTTCATGCTAGAACAAAACATATTAAACTCCGTTATCATTATATTAGAGACTTGGTGCAGAATGGACAAGTACAATCATCGTAGTAGTTCTTGACTAACATAACCAGAAATAGCTCACAAAGGATTACATAAAAAAAAATTGCTTCCACATTCTGTCACATAAAAATGTTAATTCAAATGAAACACTTGAACATTGCTACAGGTTCTTTAGCCTGCTCTCAAGAAAGAAAACCTGATTATACTACGCCATTCTATGCAAGGGTAAGCTGCAAGGGAAGGTCAAGCTCAAGGACAAATGCCAGGCATAAACGTGCTCAGTTCTGTTGCAATTGAATACAACAATGCTTTCATAGATTGCACCAATAATTGTATTTGTTTGGGTGAGGTACAACACCAAAAAATTTACAATGGCGCAAAAATTGCATATTCAAATTGAAGAGAGCCCAGGTTGCTGTTCTGTGCAGGTGATCTAAAGGATATACGACAAGGTAGAATTTGTCAATGGCTATTATCATCTGAAGCTTTTGAACTGCTGCCTTTAACTCTAGCTTGTCGATTATTCACATCTGACAGGCCGTTTTCCAAAGCCTGAACAAGATTCTCAAAATAATTACGCGTTACTTTTGTGAGAACTGTAAGCTTAGCACGAAAAGCTTTAAAATCCTTTGCATGGCTTTCACATTCAATATAACCTTGCAACTCTTTCTCGGCACACCGATGGAGTCGTTCTAAACCAGATTCAGCTTCACCTTGCAAGTACTCGAAGAATTGTCTTTTAGCATGCTCATCTTCTGGAAGATAGTATCCATATGCATATGTCCACTTCAGAACACGTCTACATTCAACTATCTGTAACCATGCTTCAGTAGCAAACTTCAGTTGTAAAACAGTTTGACGCTGTACTCTATCACTTAACTTTTCAATCTGCACCGCTTGCATTTGCTGCAGATCTGACAATGCCTTTGCCCTAGACGATTCATTTGTCGCCCATCGCTCATAATAATGGGTGTATCTCTTCAACGACTTTCTGGCCATCTCCCTTGTCCGCTCCGACTCATCATAAACTCCTTCCTGTTTTGCAGCTTCATATCGGTTGCACGCTTGAAAACCACCTGTTCGTTCACCATGCTCTGACCAAGCACCAAGGCACAACCAGCAAAAATGGAAATTACATGGAGGCGTGCACGTCATATGCATGCAGCCATCATTTTTCTCAATTGGCCGTTTACACTTTGGACAAGGCTTTGAATTTGCCAATATCCAGTTCATGTTTTGTGATTCTGCGCTGTTCTTCAAGACCCACTTTTCCACCGTATGACAGTCTACTGGACGGTGAACTTCCTCACAACAATTCCAACAGAAGTTATATGCACATTTGCACTTAACATCGTAAGGGGGGCCACTTCCCATAACAAATTCAACACCATACTCGCAGCCAGGAGCTGGACACCACTTGGTCTCTCTATTGTCTTCAACATATGATCTCAAAAGATACCGTGTATACTTTGCTCTATCTTCATCATCAGAGACTAAAGAAAGGACCATATCTTCATCCACGGCAGCAGTGCATGAAGGGTTTGGGCACCGCAAAGTGAGGCATCCAGGACCACCATTTATCGAAGTATGAATGTAGCCTGTCCAGCACTCATTACAAAAGTGATGGCCACAAGCAGCCGCCTTCATTCTGCTACGGAGGAAAAGATCGAAGCATATCCCACACGTCAACTCCTTTGGATCCGGTCTAACCTCCACAACAGGCTTTTCCAACAACCCCACATCCTTTCTGACCTTCTCCTCGTTTGCAAACCATTCATCATTGACCTTATCGACACTCCACTTGAAGTGACGCAAGAGAATCCCAGCCTCAATTTTAGACAACTGAAGCACTGCAGAAACCGCTGTTATAGCCTCCTTTAGACGTGGAAGAATGTCTTCGCCACTCAAAATAGTGTAGCGAGAATCGTCATCGCTGGCGTTTTCGACAATGCCATCTAAATATTGCTCTTTTTCGTCGGTGTCATTTACGTCGTGCATATCGTTCCCTGAATCCATTTCTCCTACCGATTAAAGAATTGAGGGTTTTGCTTGAATTACTTTCCAATTACAGAAGCTGTTATCGCTCTGTGTCGGGACGCAACAGAAATGGTTAATATTTGCTGTAAAGAGCAGAAATCGTTAATATTTTCTATAAAGACGGTCGACTTGGAGCAGAAGATAGATTCAAAGAAGGCACCGCTAAGGTAGTAATTGTGTTGAGAAATCGATCACTTGTATGAGCATTAATAAGTATTCTATATATACATAACTGTATGAATTAATTATGTCGGCGATGCTTTTACATTCCAAACAAATAAGATGTGTTATATGTGTAACATATATCCACTTTTATATTTTATAATTAATATATATGTATGTATGTGGGGATAACGTAATAAACCACGCACTAGTACATGAAGTATGGTTTCAAGAGAATTATTTGAGACAAACATTTCATATTGTCTCTAACTTAACAATTTATGACAAAAAAAGGAAAAGTTATCACGCACGAAGGAACATTTTGGCAATTCCCTAAAAGCAATTTTTCATCCCTTTTCTTTGATTTTGAGGTGCTTAGATTGAGGATCTAGTTACTCTGAACTATTGAACGCTTTGTGTAGTAGATAGCAGATTGAGTATCTAGCTCTGATGGGTTGCGGGCTTCGTGCCCCAGATTGCTACAAAGTCTCCACTATAATGGCTTGGGGGCAACCAGGTTGATGTTGCTAGTACATTGTTTCTAAACAGTTTTTGCGTCTCGTGGGTGAGCTGGTTGTGGGTAAGGACATAACTCTTCAGTATGAACCCTTCATAGGCAAGTTTGCGATCGGCTATCATTATTCCAAGGCGGGAACCCACCAATATGGTTTTTATTGGGCCACATCTTTCATGGAGTCTCTTCAATTTTCCCTCGATTTCATCCTTGGTGTGCGTGGTCACAGGTTCCTCCGCCGCCTCATAGCCATGGGTTTGGAAGTCAACACGGTGAATCTCATTAGGGCTCGATTGTAGGAATTCTCATCATCCTTCAATTTTCTTGCCCAGGCATAGGGATTCCGTGGTTCTAGTGTGGATTGGGGGTAGGGGTTTATGATGTTTGAGTTGGGCATTGTAGTGGGGAGTTCTAGGCATTCTCGTCATCCTTCAATTTTCTTGCCAAGGCATAGTGATTCCATGGTTCTATGGTCGATTGGGGGTAACTGGGTTTATGATGTTTGAGTTGGGCATTGTGGTGGAGTGTTCTAGCACATAATGCAACTGCTATCTCTCATCATTTTTTTATTATTATGTCCTCGATGGGACACATCTATAATTTAGTAGGGAGAATTAGTTTTTATTTTTACTTTTTGTGGTGTTCTATGGCTTGAATAAAGTTTTCTTTTTGTATTAATTGATTTTTTGTAATTCATGTATTTTTGTCTGTTCTTCATTAGCTGTCAGGGAGTGACGCTTGCCTCAAGATTCCCTTCCCAGGCATGGGTGGAGGGATCCCGTAAACAAGAATTTAATGTGCTTTGTCTCTATTTAATTGTCCCAATGGAGATAAAGCTCCACGTGGGTCGTGATGTTGTTGGGTTATTTATTGTGTTTTGTTTATGGTCTTGTACAATGAGGTTCCTTTCTCTAGTGGGTTGCAATGATGCGTTTGTGGTGGATTTAGCGAGCAGGGTTTAGGCCTTTGGTGGTTTGCGATCCGAGGTTTGTGGAGGATTGGGCCAGTGTGTTTGGTATCTGTTGTTGGTTGCGGTGCAGGGTTTAGGGTGTCTTACAGTGCAACTTGTATTTATTTCATGGGACCTGGATTTGATGGTGGATTTAACCGGGTGGATTATGGTACAAGGTGTATGTACTTGGGCATAATGCGATTTAATAGTGAATTTATGTGTTTGGTAACTTGTTTAAGGTGTCTTTGCCTAGTGCAATGGATCTTGAGCTGGAGGTTTCTTATGGTTTGTGCAGTTTTCAAGGGTTGTTAAAGTCGGGTTTGAATCATCAGGTGGTTTTGTTATCGGCGTTTGTGATTCGGGGTTCATTTGTTCATTTCTCGTCGTTGTTGTTTGACCTGGAATTGGTTTCAACGAACTTGGCCTTTTCTGTTGGTAGCCATTTCTCTGGTGTGGGTGTTATTGGGATGGTAGCGATGTTCTGTTGTTGTAAATGTAACTTCAGAAGATATTCATTTGTATATTATTATTATATTATTATTGTATTTTTATTGTACCTATGTCGGAGATGTTTTTCCTCCGTTCAGGGATGTCATTGCTGTATTTGGTCATACTAGAATATCTAGGTAAAACCCCCATTGTAAGTCGAGGCAATAGTTTCCCAAAGGTCAAATGTAAATTGTATTTTTGAGTCTCCCTAGGAGAGGTCGGCCCAGTTAGGTAAGTGAGGTTGGAACCATTGAGGAATTAGGTCACCCACACATAAAGTATAAATAGAGAGAGTCACTCTCTCATTTGGAAAACACACTCACTCAAGCAAGTTCGCACCAAGTGAGAGAGAAGACAAGTTCGTTGGAGGAGAAAGAGAGAGAGTTGCATAAGACATCTTATATTTTGGGTTTTCCAATTTGCTTGATATTGTACTAGTGACGAATCTATCTCTGAAGAAGTTGCGGGGTTTTCTCCTTTATGGTTTCCTCGAGGAAAATTCTTGTGTCTTTTGTGTTTTGCCGTTTTTGTCTATATTTTGGTATAAAGATCTAACTAAATTGAATTATAGTGCAAACTCTAAAATGGTATCAGATCTTATATGAAAAGAAGGCATCGTGTAGCAGCAGGAAACTAGGGCTTCCTAGTTCAAGGTCATCTCTCCACAGATCATCAGAAAAATAGGGATAGAATAACTCACCCTAGGAGGGTGTATCTTTTGGATAAAGCAAAATTCAATTTGAAGAATTTTCATTTTTGACCCAGACACTAGTGCGAGGACAAAACTAGGGCATCAAAGTTTTGGGGTCTTCCTCCATCAATTCGGACAAAGGAGTACACTGGAAAACTCGCCTTCAGGAGGCACATCTTCCTATCCAATCGAAAGTTAAAAATTACAAGTTTGAAAAATTAGGGTTTCTCTAACAAACCCTAGGCCAACCAGCTCCAGAACCAAGTTGGGCACCTCAAATTGGTAAGATCTAAATCCTTACTATTTCCATTTGAGGTTCTCATTTCAAAATGACAAATCACACCAAGCTTGAGGATAAGTTTGAAGGAGCTGACAAATTCCGAGCATGGAAGTATAGAATCTCTCTTATCCTAGAAGAAAATTATTTGGATAAGTATATCAATGCCGAGGTTTGAGAACCAGAGGGAGAAGAGGCAAAGGAAATCCACAAAAAGAACTTGATCAAGGCCAAGAGGATTATCGTAAAATCCATCAAAGATCATCTCATCCCTCATGTGTCATCCTTGAAGACTCCCAAGGAGATGTTCGATGCTTTGACGAAGATATTTGAAGGGAAGAACATCAATTGGAGGATAACACTAAGTAACTAGCTCAATAATGTGAACATCCAACACTCAGAGACCATGCAATCTTACTTCACAATGGTCTCTCAAATCAAGGAGCAAATTGAAGCAATTGAAGACAAAGTAGAAGGAGAGATTGTTATGACCACCTTGAATGGTCTCCCAAGATCACGAGACTCATTGATTTAAGGAATATGTTCCAGGAAGAAGTTGATCACCTTCAGCAGATTATGGGAAGAATGCACCCAAGAAGAAGCTCGACTAGTAGCAAGAGAAGAGAAGATGGGAGCTAATGATGACCAAGCTCTAACTGTTCACACTAAAATAAATTACAACAAGAGGGAGGACCACCATCGCAAAATATCTAGAAGGCATCATGGATCCAGGAGGGATCTCTCTAATATCAGATGTTACACATGTGATGAGAAGGGACATTAATCAAGAAATTGTGCCAGAAATCAAGGATCCTCCAAGAAGACCAACAAGAAGAGGCATCATGCTCACACTGCTGAAGACGATAAACCAACAAGGAAAAGAACCAGAGAAGAAAGGGATGATTCTCCAAGTGATGAAGAATATGGATTAATCTCAGTACTCACAGGCACCATCACATATGGGAGAAATGATTGGCTTATAGATAGTGGAGCATCCAAGCATATGACGGGGTACAAGGAATCTTTCATCAACCTATCAAAATATGAGTCACCTCACAAGGTGAAACTTGGGGATGATTACCAACATGCCATCAAAGGAAGTGGAGAATATTCCTGCAATCTAGATTTCGACAAATAATTAAAGATGAAAGATGTTCTCTATGTACCAGGATTGAAGAAGAATCTTCTCTCCATCTCATCATTAGATACTAAAGGAATGCGGGTTGCATTTTTCGATGGCCAAGCTCTAATGTGGCCAAAAGGAAAGACAATAAATGATGCAACAGTAATTGAAGAACAAGAAGGAGGCTTGTATAAGTTGAAAGGTCAACCGGAAGAAGCATTAGTCCACGACTCTATGGAACCAAGTGAATTGTGCAATAGGAGGATTTCACATGTGCACTATAGAGCACTACCTGTTGCAATCAAAGTAGTTTTAGGACCACCACAAATCCATACAAAACATGAAGGCATTTGCAAGGGATGTGCGCAAGGAAAGAATGTAAAGAAGGCATTTCCCAGCAGTGAAATCAAGGAAAAATGAATATTGGAGATATTCCACTTGGATGTATGTGGTCCCATGTCTTCGAGATCATTGAGGGGGTATGACTATGCATACTATGTTTCTTTTATAGATGACTTTTCCCGTAAAACATGGATGTATTTCTTAAAAGGAAAATATGAAGTATTCAGTAAATTCAAGGAATTCAAAGTCTTGGTTGAAAATCACACTGAGAAGAAGATCAAGACCTTACAATCAGATAATGGCAAAGAATTTACTTCAAAAGAATTCCAATAACTTTGTGTAGAATCTAGGATTAAGAGGGAGTTGAGCACTCCTTACAATCCTCAACAAATTGGCATTGTGGAATGAAAGAACATGACAATAATGGAAGCAAGGAAGGCAATGCTACATGTGTCAGAACAGAAAGAGAACAAGGAAAATAATACAATCAATAACATATCAAAATAAATAAGAACAGAAAAAGTACAAGGAAAAGAATACACCAGATATATGTGGTTCACCCAATTGGGCTACGTCCACGAGAAGGTTGTCTTCTATTATCTCCAAAAATCTCCTTCAATACTACAAGAGAGAAACTGCAAATAATCCTAATACAATATAGCAGAGAGCTTGTGAGTACAATACAATGTGTTATAATAGTATGATGGAATGTTATGATGTGACTCCCTTGACCCTATTATATACCAAGAGATGTGGATGAATTACTCTCACATATTGCATGTGGGATAATATAATTCTCCACACTATGTTTTTTGGACCCAAAATCCGACGGCAAGAATGTCAGATTTTCTACATATTGTCGTCGACCATACAACAACCTTTGTCTTGTTTAAAAGTCCGTCCAAATTTGGATGATATCCGACGGTAGGACTCTCTGTCAGATATCTGACTGCAATACGACGTCAGATATCCGACCCCTTATAGTTAATATGTAGTCAGATATCCGACGCCTAACACTTAATATTTAGTCGGTTATTTTAGCAGTTGACGTCGGATATTTGACAGGAATGCCATGTAAAAATGGTTGATATCTGATGTTCTTAACCGTCGATGGTATGGAAAGAATGTCAGATATCATAGAGCACGAAGTCGGATATCCGACAGCCGTGCCATGTAAAAATGGATGATATCCGACGTTCTTAGCCGTCGGTAGTATGGAAAGAACGTCGGATATCATAGAGAAAGAAGTCGGATATCCGACGGCAGTGCCATGTACAAATGGCTGATATATGACATTCTTAGCAGTCGATGGTATGGCAAGGATGTCGGATATCCGACGACAATATGGTAATTTAAAAAAAAACACTATTATGTTGTGATCAAATTTGAAGGACAGGTCTTAATTTTTGTTGGAAGGGAATTTGTTCTTGGAGCCCTTCAAAGATGAAGGGAAATTTAAATAATTGTACTTCAATTAACAAGTATAAATTAACTAAACCCTTTCCCCCAAAAAATGCAAAAAACAAATATTGCTCATCCATATTTGTACAATCTTAAACAATTGAGCACTCCTTAATATATACATGATAAAATGGTATATTTTCAATAAAAACAAATTTGGACACATTAATTTGATATATATGTAACATTAATTTTACAGTTCATTAAAATAACAACTATTTTGTTGTATTTTTCAGGGTTAGACCACACTTCATTATATAGAAAAAATACTTAGACTATGCAATAACCATATTGGGGCATCTGCGTGATCTTATGTATAGTGATAGACGTTGTAACTAGATATTGGAACTGTGTGATCTTATGTATAGTGCAAGACGTTGATCTTATCTACCTCTATGTCGAAACTATTTTCCATGTTGATGCGGTCCACTGCCGTCCTTATTGTCTTACCAAAAGGCATGAGAATGAGGAAGAAGACTTAAAATTATGGACTTCACCATCAAAGAAGCCTTACAATCACATTGTTAAGGAGTGATAAGAAGATCACAACAATCCAACGTGTCTAATATTAGATGATAGTGCCAATTAAAGACTTATAATATGGTAAATTTAATATAAGACTTACTTATAGTTGTCTCTTACTCTTTGCGTACACATTTGATAATTTATGGTTGTCTCTGTGCCTTGACCCAAATGATATTATAAGGTGAGGAGGTGCATGCATAATAATCCTTAGTTATCACTATGCAATGATTTTTTAAGTATTAAGATTGATATCAGTTGACTTCATGTGAACATGGGAAGATAAACGACAACAATTAAATAGGAGATTCCCTTGATGTCAGCATCAACTTACGTCCACCTCGTTGACAGCGTTGACCTTCAGTTTTCTTATAACTCTCTAGAAAATTTATTATCCTTGGGTTAGTGATACAAACAACCTCTCATCCTCCTTAATCTTCACTGTCCACATTATTCTCCTCAAAAAAAGAGGCGAGATATCTTATCTATTGCAGGAAGATTGGACATAATGGAGAGGATGCAAATGATCTAGAGGATTTGAGACATATCTCATTCAAATATTTTTAAGGAGATTCCAAGGAAATTAAAGAGAAGGTGAAGAATATTGGTTCCAGTGTATCATTTACTCAGCCTTTGAAGTTGTGGAAACTCGAAATTGGTTATGAGGAGCAACCAAACATCACAACAAGCTCAAAGAAATTGTCAAAATTTAGATGACACACGAGTGGGTTGTAGAAAGCCATCATCGTAGCCATTCATTGAGCTCCTCTCTGTTTCGAGAATAATTTAATATTCTCTACTGAACAGGGCCAACCACGTGAAGGTGGAAGCTCTTATGGCCCCACCCCCCCCTCACATCACTCTCAATTCCCCATACCCAGTGCATGTACTTGAAAATTTTTTACGTGCAAATGCATGCATATTTCATCATAAACAAACATCTACCATTCATTCAATAAAGGCTAACATTCATTAAACCATTGTTTTAATTTTGTCAACACATTCATTCAATAAAAGATAACATTCAATAAACCATTCATTCGTTTAGTGAACACATTCATTCAATAAAATCTAACATTCAATAAAGGTAACACGGGGGCTTCACTCAATAAAACGCTATCATAGCACGTTCGTTCGTGGCATATGAAACAATACCCCTAATTTCAAAAAATATTGGAAAATACCTTCCAAAATCGTTTTTTTTAACCCCCTCCCAATATGCCTTCCCAATTAAAAAAAACCTCTATTTTCACTAGATATTGTATGTATCAATTTTTTCATTAACATTTTTTATACCCCTTTATATTTCTACCTAGTATATTGATATGATACCCCTCTTATGACCCCACATGCATTCTACAATGTACCTTGCTTCTTTCAATGTATATTGTGGATTCACATTACTTTACCCACAATGCAATTACTCAACCACATATCATTATGATTTGCAACATCTAATGGCCTAATGAAGAGATAGGAGGTCACTTTTTGTATGTCAATAGAGCCAATGCACATAGCACAACATTTAGATTGCATGTTGCAGTTCCCCAATCACTGACTAAGCTTATTGTGGGCTAGGTATCCAAGCCCCCAGGGCCTGTAACAAGCTCTAAGAGGCTGACTAAACCTCCCAAGGCCTGTAATAGGCACAAGTGGTTGGGTATTCAATCCCCCAAGTCCTATCAAGGGCCTATAACAGGCCTTGGAGGCTTAGAGCCTCCCAAGGCTATTGGTAACAATTGGCTGAGTGTTATTGGTAACAAGTGGTTGTCAATGACCACTGTCTCTCAACTATGATCGACTGGAAACCCACTTCACCATGAAACCCATGGCCTCAAGCATGCCTCAAAATGTGACCTGCTTGTGTACTGGTAAGCCCGAGCCTTGCCTCAGCCCGATTTCTCATCCGGCTGTGATCCCGCCATCTCCATTTGGCTGATATAGTCAGCCTACCCATATAAAAAAGACCCCAAAGTATTTTTGTATTTTTTACATTAAATAAAAAACCCTTTGCCCCTTAATATATAAGCAATATAATTTTTAGGTTTTCATGAATATTTAATACCGCAATATGAATGAACGTGGTATTATATTTCCTTCTAGTGAAGCCCCCGTGAAAGGTAACAATTTACTACACTGAATCATTAAACCATTAAACCATTCATTCATTCATTAAGCCAAAAATCATGGAAGACATATTATTATAAAAAATAATTAGACAATATTTTTCCAGTCACTTCTTTTTAAATCTTTTTCTCTTTAGTACAAAATCTCTAATAAGATCATCTTGTAGATTTTCTCCTCCAGTTCTTGCTTCTTTATCAAGCGCTTCTCGTGATGTTTGCATCCTAGAGTTTTGATCCAGACATGGATTTTGCGGCAAGGGGTTCGTATTTACTGCAACAATGTGAAAATGTTACATCATTATATTTTGCTATTGTAATGACAAGTCTTTCGTTTATAAAAAAACTGTCATATCCCCAGATTTTTGCTATGGTCCATGGGGTGATTTTAGCCTAAGTCACCTATGCATTAATTAAATAATTAATGGATGGATAAAGGAAGATTCCTAAGGGTGAATTTGAGGAATTAAATGGATAAGGAGGGCCCCCCATGAAGTTATTAACCCCCAATCCAAGTGCTAAGGTGATTTATTAATTAATTGAGAAATTAATTAATTGGGGAAGTTTTGAGGCAATTACACCATAGTAGTTAATTAATTACTGGATAATTAATTAATTGCTTAGCAAAATTATTTCCGAGTTATATTATTGTCATTTAAATGTTTATTACTAATAAATGTGCCAAGTGGTTGATGACTTGGATAGGAAATTCGAATTGGTAAGTGAGCCAAACATTCCTAAGTGGTAAAGTCTCAGAAAAGCTAAGGAATCTAATGGAGACAAGTTGGAAAGATAAACCTAGAAAGGAAACTGACAAAAGATGGAAAAATCAGACAAAAGCAGGAAAGAGGAAAGTAAAGAAAGTGGAAAGTTTTAGAAAATATTTCAGAAAGAAAATAGCAACAACCAGAAAAGCTACCTAAAGTGCACTTGCCCAAATTCAGTGAAGGAGGTGAAGGAAAGAAAGTTTTGAAAGCTCAAAAGTTGCTATTCTCCTCAAGAAATGTGCCCTCATGGATTTGGAGTAGAATGGGAAAGTGGGTAACCTACTCTCACAGGTCACCAATCCAAGAACTTGCTCAAAAGGTCATCACGAAGTCTATAAAAGAATCCAACCAACTCCATTTGACAACTTTTGTCATTTGCAATTTTAGTTTGAGAAGCTCTGAGCTACTCAACTGTTGAGTGATGTGCCTTAACAATTTATCTTGGGAGATGTGCCCCAAGCCTTTTTGAGTTGTCTATGCATGTTATGCAAGTACAATAGATATTATTACAGCCAGTAACATTCAGTATGGAGCAGCAATGAAATCTATTGTCATATTGGAGAGGAGGCTTCCATTGGAGGTGTTTTACAATCAGTTTTTGAGGAGGAAGAACCATAGATGAAGATGTATATGGGAAGGTGTTCTCGGAATATTCTGTGAGGCTTATCAGTGGTTATTTGTAGACATAAGAGGATTCCATATTCCAAAATATCAAGTTCAGATCGAAATCCCTCTCTTCTCTCTCTTCTACTCTACTTCCTGCCGGATTGGAGGTGATTTTCCTAAGAGAGGAGAAATGATGATCCTAGCTCCCATTAAAGGACATTACATTCATAATGCAGCAATTTCAACCATGTAACAAGTAGATGGACTGATAATTACTTCCAGTTCAGATCCACAGTAATTCTCTCCTTCTCTACTCTGTTCTCTTGCTCATGTAAGAAGAAAATAGCCTGTGAGGCATTGTCCATTGTAAAGAAAGTAGTAGAAGTTAAGAGAATTGTTATGAACTCTATATTTGATGTTTAATGGTTATAATAATTCATATCAGATCTAATATAATCATCAGAACAGAGTTTGTATTTCCTTAAGACAGTTTATCATGATAAAATCCAAGACTAGCTAGTTTGATGCCTAAATTCGACTAGTTTTTCCATTTCGTCTATAAAATTAATTATGTGCACTCTTTGTTGATCCATCAGTTGGCGAAGGTCCTTGAAACATCCCAGTATCCATATAAGTCCAAAAAATCAGAGTTTGAAAGCCTTTTGACCTTTCTTGGAAGGTTAAGAAAAAGACTAGCTCCACAATCTCGGAAGAGACCAAAAGCCGCAATTCTCACTCGTTAAATTCTAATAGAGATAGTTTGTTGGAGCTTGTAAAATTGTTTCATGGTACATCCTTGAGGGATGATGAATAGATCAACAAGCTCAATGATGAATTAATGGCCACCCAAGATTCTTTGAGAATCACTCAAAGTGCCCTCCAAGAATCCAACACAGAAATATTGCAGCTTCATGAAAAGTTGCAAAGATCCTCCCTACCCTCCTACACACCATTCAGTCAATTTCATTGGGGTGAAAGCATTCATTATCATAAGGAGGAACCTCATGAGATGGTGGATCATGAGGATCATTTATCTTTACATGTGCTTGAGGAGTGTGCAGAACAGTTTGATGAAAATCAAGCACCTGATCATTTCCTAAGGGAAATTGAGCTGTTCCTTGGAAACAGTCACTCTCCCATGGAAAAGTGGGATGGGAGAACCCAATTTGGGCCAACCAATAATGAAGAAGTTGCAGCCATAAGTATGATTACTAAAGGTTGTAGACATACAAAGAAGGCTCACAGTCCTTCCTTGCATGTCATGGGTTCAGCAATAACAATGGGGAATGAACAGTGGGTGAAGAATTTTTTCTTGTTGATGCCACATGTACCACGGGTGGATCATGATCTGCTCCTATGGGAGATATATATTATTGCAGTAGAGATGGATTATTATAGATCATATAAATCAACAAGCAGGATCTTTGATTCACCCACTAGATGGATGGATAGAGGCCTCACTAGAAAAGAAAATCTGGAAGGTAAAAAGTTCACTTGTTTCTGCAATAAATTTATTATTATAACTGACATTGTCTTGAATTGTGAGCAGCAACAAAAGTATATTTTGCAGCCATTTGATGTCACTTATCCACATATGTATTGGGTGAAAGATTACTTGGAAAGCATGAAACTTCCTTGCAAAATTGTTTATGCTTTTGGTCAAGGGAAGGTAGCTAAACAGGAAAGCTACCAAGTTAAATTGATGGAACATTTTACTTACAGAGGTTGGCCTATGTGGAGGGAATCCACATGCTGGGAGGGATGCTTGAAATTTTTCTCCAATGGCAGAGAGTTGAGCCATTGGATGTTTTCACTAGAAGAGACATTTTTGTCCCCACTTGGTTTGGTTGGAAGCAATGCCCTAGCAGTTATTCCCCGGATGAAAAGGAAAATGTTTGATGACAGATTCTTTAAAATTATTATGATGATGGGGAAAATGCAGTTGATACTTTGGGATCCTGGCATACACTTGAGTGACAGATCGAAAAAAAAATGACAGGAGAATTCTGCTCCTTGCAGGAGAAACAGTGGGATCCAGGAATTCTACTTAAGTTATCCTAGCTGGGTTGAAAATTTTGTTCATTGTTGGTTAATTCCAGATATAGATTACAATGCAGTTGTTCTTAATTTTTTTTTTGAAGGCCCAAGTTTAATTTTCAGACTGTTCAATGGATGGGGAAAAATTTAATCAGAGTGGTGCAGCATAAGCTTGGTGGGATCCTAAAATTGCTTGAGGACAAGCAATCTTGCGAAGGGAGGATTTTCATATCCCCAGAGTTTTGCTATGGTCCATGGGGTGATTTTAGCCTAAGTCACCTATGCATTAATCAAATAATTAATGGATGGATAAAGGAAGATTCCTAAGGGTGAGTTTGAGGAATTAAATGGATAAGGAGGGCCCACCATGAAGTTATTAACCCCCAATCCAAGTGCTAAGGTGATTTATTAATTAATTGAGAAATTAATTAATTGGGGAAGTTTTGAGGCAATTACACCATAGTAGTTAATTAATTACTGGATAATTAATTAATTGCTTAGCAAAATTATTTCCGAGTTATATTATTGTCATTTAAATGTTTATTACTAATAAATGTGCCAAGTGGTTGATGACTTGGATAGGAAATTTGAATTGGTAAGTGAGCAAAACTTTCCTAAGTGGTAAAGTCTCAGAAAAGCTAAGGAATCTAATGGAGACAAGTTGGCAAGATTAACCCAGAAAGGAAACTGACAAAAGATGGCAAAATCAGACAAAAGTAGGAAAGAGGAAAGTAAAGAAAGTGGAAATTTTCAGATAGAAAATAGCAACAACCATAAAAGCTACCTAAAGTGCACTTGCCCAAATTCAGTGAAGGAGGTGAAGGAAAGAAAGTTTTGAAAGCTCAAAAGTTGTTATTCTCCTCAAGAAATGTGCCCTCATGGCTTTGGAGTAGAATGGTGGGTAACCTACTCTCACAGGTCACCAATCCAAGAACTTGCTCAGCACGTCATCATGAAGTCTATAAAAGAATCCAACCAACTCCATTTGACAACTTTTGTCATTTGCAATTTTGGTTTGAGAAGCTCTGAGCTACTCAACTGTTGAGTGATGTGCCTCAACAATTTCTCTTGGGAGATGTGCCCCAAGCCTTTGTGAGTTTTCTATGAGTGTTATGCAGGTACAACAGATAGTATTACAGCCAGTGACATTCAGTATGGAGCAGCAATGAAGATCTATTGTCATATTGGAGAGGAGGCTTCCATTGGAGGTGTTTTATAGTCAATTTTTGAGGAGGAAGCATCATAGATGAAGATGTATATGGGAAGGTGTTCTCAGAATATTCTGTGAGGATTATCAGTGGTTATTTGCAGACATAAGAGGCTTCCATATTTCAGAATATCAAGTTCAGATCGAACTCCCTCTCTTCTCTCTCTTCTACTCTACTTGCTGCCGGATTGGAGGTGATTTTCCTAAGAGAGGAGAACTGATGATCCTAGCTCCCATTGAAGACCATTACATTCAGAATGCAGCAAGTTCAACCATCTAACAAGTAGATGAACTGATAATTACTTCCAATTCAAATCCACAGTAATTCTCTCCTTCTCTACTCTGTTCTCTAGCTCATGTAAGAAGAAAATAGCCTGTGAGGCATTGTCCATTGTAAAGCAAGCAATAGAAGTTAAGAGAACTGTTATGAAATCTATATTTTATGTTTAATGGTTATAATAATTCATATTAGATCTAATATAATCATCAGAACAGAGTTTTTATTTTCTTAAGACAGTTTATCATGATAAAATCCAAGACTAGCTAGTTTGATGCCTAAATTCGACTAGATTTGCCATTTCATCTATAAAATTCATTTTGTGCACTCTTTTGTTGATCCATCAGTTGGAGAAGGTCCTTGACACATCCCAGTATCCATATCAGTCCAAAAAATCAGAGTTTGAAAGCCTTTTGACCTTTCTTGTAAAGTTAAGAAAAAGACTATCTCCACAATCTTGGAAGAGACCAAAAGCCCCAATTCTCTGCAAACTCTTCCAAGAATGATCATTTGTTATTCTGAGAATAACCAGAAACCCATTGAATGTTATAAATGCTATTATCCTTCCTGATCTATTTTGTATATGCGGATGTACCCAGGAAGCATTGCAGTAGGCTTCAGCGGTAGCGATGTCCGAAACATAAATGGTCTCTGTGCTTTGTACAAAGGATCCAATTTGCCACTGTCTAAGTTGCTGCTGCACATTGTCCCATATAAATTCCAGAACTGAAAGTTCATCTTACCAAACTTAGTTTTAAGTCTCCTTACCTGTCACTGACTTCCTACTATGTTCGATGAATTGATAAAAAAAATGGACAAGTAAATTTAATTTAAAAATTATGAACTTGAGTTAATATCTGGATTAAATATTTCCTAGGATATTACAAAAAATTACAAAGGTGTTTTTTTACCTGGTGTGGCCACATCATTTTGTTCATGTTATTCTCTAGGTTCAACCTGTATAGTGTCACCCTCTACATGCTCTGCAGTTGAAATACGGTGAACTACAATCAATGTTCACCATCTGCAATGCTATACATAAAATTATAGCACATGAATATATTCATTACCAGGATTCGAAGCATGATCTTCGATTGTTGTGGTCCCGCCTCGACATTAATTAGGGGATCATTGCTTTCCTACTCAAAATAGAGTCAATATTTTATTTCGATTATTTATAATGAATATATTGCACAAATAATAAATCTTCATTAAACTATATAGATTCTATATACCTGTGCACCGGATGGATTAGTACCAGAAGACTGTGTTTTCCTAGACAAGCTTTTTCGGCATTCAACAACAACTCCAAAGTCGTGCTGGAAACCAAGCTTCATGTCTTCCTCATTGGGAAATTCTTTGAGTTGGTCGGCCTGCATATTTGCATAATGTCGTTAATTAACATTTTGTGGTGAAATAAAATGAAAAATAATTTGCAATTTATTATTTGTATGCATTATTGGTTTTTCCAAACTTACAATTTGTGCCGCCAAATTTGAATAACCACCAGGCCCAAGCTTGTGCTGACCTATTTTTTCCAGTCTTGCGTTTGTGGCCTTTGATGTGTCTGACAGGCTATGCAAGTGTTGAAATACGTTAGATGTTCCAAATTCGATATAGAAATCAATAATAATAAGGTTTATAATTACTTTGCGGAAAGTATTGCATACCACCCTGTGCCTGGTGTTATCTTTCCTTCTTTTCTTTGAGCCCTCTCCTCCATCATCCACTAGAGCTTTCCACTCCATTGCTGGAATCATTGGAAGGCACTCATACCTATGGTTTTTTTCCAGGTGGACCCTATATTGGTCTCTTACAATCTTCAAATGTTGTCCAACCTTTTTTAGGACCTTGGCTTGATTGAAGGACTTGTCGCCGAACAGGCCAAACAACCACTTAGTGAGGTCATCTTTTAAATTTTTCAGTTGTTTATCCCACCTTGTTCGGATGGTGGGTCCAAAGATCTCCAAGGACAAGTCATTCATTTGTTTATAGAAAACATTATTTCCTGGAAAACGATCATGCCATGATCATAATTAGTTGAGAAAAAATGTTTTATCGGTATATTACAATGAAATTATAAACACTAACTCTATCAACGTATATTAATTACCTGGGATCTTGTCTATCTTTTTTGGGATGAGATGTTCGTACACCAAAAATGTTTCTTCGACTATTCCCGTGCTAGTGACACGGGAAGATCCTGGAAATGCAGCTTCAATGATATCAATATTACTAAGAGTCTCGGTGTCGACCCCTTCTTTTGGATGATTTGGTGTGCGTCGGTCACTAGATACCTATGTGCTCACAGCTGGGGTCTGTGGTGTTTCGGAATGTGTTGTCGACTGTTCATTCGACAACAATGGCGAAGGAGTCGACGCATGTGGATTCATTTGCTCATGATGCGACGTCTCTCCACGAGCTTCGTTGAGGCCAACACTGCCTTGACCACTATTGTGTAGTCTTTGATAATTCTGTAAATACAAACCACATTTTATACGTTCAGTACTATCATATAAAAGAGAAAATTATAAAGTTATAAATGAATTATTTTATGATTCAAGATTCCTCAACTTGCTCGCAAGGTTTCAGATCTCCGTACCAACAATTCAATCCTTTCTATAATTTGGCTTGTATGCAGAACCTTGATTAGTAGAGAAACTGTTATACCTCAATATTACACATGATAACCTAGTGTCTCATCTTTGCACCAAATGACATAGACGACAATTCTTCCTATTGATAAACAACCAGAACAGAAGACCATTGACTGAATACTGAAGACAAACCTTTTTCTACCATTTGTCAACCCCACTCAGTCCTGTTTACAAGTACGACCGCATCCTGCACTTCTATTGAGACGCAATAGTCCATACTACCGCGTTCTGCTTAGGCTTAGGGGCACGGTAGTCCAGTTATAGCCTTTTTTCCATGAACCTTGGGATCTCAACCTTCGAGAGATTTTGTTGGGATTCCTGCCTTTGATTCGATCTTGACTCGCTCTCTGTTTAGTTGGCCTGATCCACTAAACACTCCATAGATCCGTGCTTCTCTCTTGTTGGTTAATCTTCCCACATGCTATAAGAGAGGGGCCTTCCATGAGCCAAAGGGAGGACTTTTGGGGCATCAAACCTATGATCATAAGCCTTTTGTGGAGATAACTAGAGGTGGAAGCATTTGGAGCTGGAAGATTGGCTTGGACATCAAGCAACCTTTGTAAGCGCTTTTCAAGCTTCTTAATAATATAACTTTCTTTGTTTCCTAATTCGTGTGTATTGATTATGCTTAAGTTTCATGAATTATATCTATATAGATTTGGAATTTAGCCTGTAGTTCAAAGACATTGGGAGATTACATGTGCTTGTATATTGTTTTGTCCCTAACAGGTCTATCGCGAGGACCCCGGGATCAAAGCTACAAGTAGGACATACACCGAGAATGGAGGTGAGTTACTTTTTCTCTTTCTTCTTAATGTGAAATCTATGAATTACTAGTTCAATCCAGGATCCAAGATTACATTTGTTTCCTTTTTGTCTTAGCTTAGAGCTAGCTTAATCTACTTTATCCTAAGAGAGTTTCTCTTTATCCGTAGGGAGAAATGTTTGCAACAGAAACAATTTCCGCACTATATTTATTCAACATTTTGTCTATCATCTTAAATGGGTTTGTGGCTTCACCAATTAAGTCGGGATCGTTAAGCATATCAGCCACTTCAGGATCTACTGAATATTCTTGCGATGTTGTTCCATACATCGATTCACTGGGCTGGAACAAAAATATATAAAACACTACTGAGTTCTATCATGATAGATTCCTAAAATTACAACTAGGTTTACTTGATGCTTGGATGATGGTGTCGTCTGATCCACAGCTATGGAATTGCCCTGATCATCAGGCCCCTGCAAAAAAGAAGTATAAAACATTATCATAATGAAACCAATATACACACAAAAAATACATAACAAAATAAAAATTATGCTACGTATTATATTGGTACAATTCCAATGAATTATACCTGCAACCTCGAGGATCGTGATCCACTCATCAGATCAATGGTCATAGGTGACTTGCCCCGATCTGCTAATATCTGAAAGCTTCCCCTTACAGAACCCTAAATCAAAAACATAGTGAAAGTCACCTAAACGAATCCAAAACTATTCATGAAAAAACACATAAAAAAACTATTATTCATATTATATTTTTACTATTACATAGATGTATACCTGTTGCGTCGAGGCTACTGTGACCCTTACTAAAACGGCCTACATAAAAACATAGAGAAAATTACATAAACGAAACCAAAATATTCATTGAAACATTAATATAATGAGAAAACATTTTGACATATTTAAATTGTACAATTACAATCAGGTTTACCTGTTGCCCCAAGGCTGTTGTCGTCTGATGAACATTTTGGTGGCTTTCTTGGTCAACTTTCTGGATCAAATATAGATAACATTATATAAACCAAACCAATATACTAATAATGAAAAAACAAAGCAAAAAAATACTCTTTTTTCTTATTATATTTTTACTATTACAAAGATATATACTTGCTCCCTCGAGGAAGATGTACTCCTCCAACCATTTGCTGGAGGGGATTTTTCCCGATCACTAGCCTACGAAGTAAATATGGAAAATTTAAACAAAATAAACTAACGAAAAATCCTTAAGATGTTAAATTCATTAATAAAAGATTGGGTAAATTGTTATATGTACCACTCCCATAGTAACCCTTTTTGTATCTACTCGATTCAAATTGTAATTAATAAGCAACTCTTCCTGTGTAGATATTGATTTAATGGCACATACAAAAACACAGTTTCCTTCACGCCCCTCAAATTCAAAGTTTGGTTGCTTAATTGTAGACCTTGGTTGTGTAATGTTTATAAACCCCGCAATATTCCTTGTGGCCATTGGCCTTCCGTCAATGTACAACGTTGCTCCTTTATTTTGATCTTTGTCTTTCAACTGTAAATAGTTTGTTGACAATCCATATCTACGCATACTTTGTTAAGATTTAATATGCTAAGACTGAAAATAGCAGCATTACATTCCATTTCACAATAATAGCATATACAGGATCACTGAAGAAACAACAAGCATAGCATAAACACAAGAGACACAGATTTATCCTGGGAAACCCTCATGGGGTAGAAAACCCAGTAAAGCTTCCTCAATATAGATGACCAGCAATACACAAAGATGCAAACCAAAGATATGATCTCCTCCTCCACCATAGCAGACCTCTCCTCCACAAGTGCGCCTTTCTCAAGTAAGTGTGTCTGTATAATGAGGAACACACCTCCTCTATTTATACACTACTCTGATATGTATTTTACACAAGTACATGTAGGCTCGTATTTAACCATTAGGTTAAATACCCCATTATAACTGACTGGGCCGACCCCCACATGGTGGGTCTAATAACCCTTTGACCCACATAATACATACAGGGCCGACCCCCACTAGGGAAGTCTAATAACCCATGTTACGACATTCCAACGGAGGAATAAACATCTCCGGATATACAATAATATCTTCACGGAGGAATGAAACATCTCCGGAATAATAAAGTACAAATATAATATTCTTTGAAGTTACAATATCTCAACACTCCCCCTTAACGAGAAGGATATTATAACAGCATCTGCACGAGCAAGGAGTCATCAACATCATACATGATACATCTATAAATCATTGGAAGCTTTCTCAACATCATCAGTAACTCAAGCAGTTACTGGAACATCTTCAATACTGGAACATCAACATCTTCAGTACTGAGTCTTTATCTTCTGCAGCACTCGAACAACTACAGCAACATCAACATCTGGATCCTCACAATCATCAGCATCATCATCTCACGATCATCAGCATCGTCATCACACGATCATCAGCATCGTCATCAGCATCACGATCATCAACATCGTCATCACATGATCATCAGCATCGTCATCACATGATCATCAGCATCGTCATCACACGATCATCAGCATCGTCATCACACGATCATCAGCATCGTTATCACACGATCATCAGCATCGTCATCACATGATCATCAGCATCGTCATCACACGATCAGCAGCATCGTCATCTAGATCATCACGATCAGCAGCATTGTCATCAAGATCATCATGATCAGCAGCATTGTCATCTATATCATCACGATCAACATCATCGTCATCTAGATCATCACGATCAACAACATCATCATCTAGATCATCACGATCAACAACATCATCAATACAAGTATAAATATCATTAATACAAGTATCCTCATCAATACAAGTATACACATCATCAATACAAGTATCCTCATCAATACAAGTATACACATCATCAATACAAGTATCCTCATCAATACAAGTATACACATCAGCAATACAAGTATCCTCATCAATACAAGTATACACATCATCAATACAAGTATCCTCATCAATACAAGTATACATATCATCAATACAAGTATCCTCATCAATACAAGTATACACAATAGCAGCATACCCTGCAACACACAAGATCCAATTACGGGATGATCAATCCCTCTCACTTTAGGACATAGGTCCAAGGATGATACAATCCTGATCCGCTTACGGGATGATCAGTCCCTCTCGGTTTAAGACAACTCTCATGTCTATGGATGATGCAATCCAGATCAACTTACAGGATGATCAATCCTTATCACTTTAAGACACCTCACCATGTCTAGGGACGAGGCAGTCCTAATCTATTTACAGGATGATCAGTCCTTATCACTTTAATACATCTCACCATGTCTAGGGACAAGGCAATCCCAATCTATTTACAGGATGATCAGTCCTTATCACTTTAAGACATCTCACCATGTCTAGGGACGAGGCAATCCCAATCTATTTACAGGATGATCAGTCCTTATCACTTTAAGACATCTCACCATGTCTAGGGACGAGGCAATCCCAATCTATTTACAGGATGATCAGTCCTTATCACTTTAAGACATCTCACCATGTCTAGGGACGAGGCAAACCCAATCTATTTACAGGATGATCAGTCCTTATCACTTTAAGACATCTCACCATGTCTAGGGACGAGGCAATCCCAATCTATTTACAGGATGATTAGTCCTTATCACTTTAAGACATTTCACCATGTCTAGGGACGAGGCAATCCCAATCTATTTACAGGATGATTAGTCCTTATCACTTTAAGACATCTCACCATGTCTAGGGACAAGGAAATCCCAATCTATTTACAGGATGATTAGTCCACTCAATCTCATTTAGGACTATCCTTCCTTTCGGAATTACTGGATTTACTGTCCAAGGATGATTTAATCCACTCAATTCATTTAGGACTATCCTTCCTTTCGGAATTACTGGATTTACTGTCCAAGGATGATTTAATCCACTCAATTCATTTAGGACTATCCTTCCTTTCGGAATTACTGGATTTACTGTCCAAGGATGATTTAATCCACTCAATTCATTTAGGACTATCCTTCCTTTCGGAATTACTGGATTTACTATCCAAGGATGATTTAATCCACTCAATTCATTTAGGACTATCCTTCCTTTCTGAATTACTGGATTTACTGTCCAAGGATGATTTAATCCACTCAATACATTTAGGACTATCCTTCCTTTCGGAATTACTGGATTTACTGTCCAAGGATGATTTAATCCACTCAATTCATTTAGGACTATCCTTCCTTTCGGAATTACTAGATTTACTGTCCAAGGATGATTTAATCCACTCAATTCATTTAGGACTATCCTTCCTTTCGAAATTACTGGATTTACTGTCCAAGGATGATTTAATCCACTCAATTCATTTAGGACTATCCTTCCTTTCGGAATTACTGGATTTACTGTCCAAGGATGATTTAATCCACAACCGTACATTTAGGACCACGTCCAAGGATGACTCAATCCTCAACCGTACATTTAGGACCACGTCCAAGGATGACTTAATCCTCCACCGTACATTTAGGACCTACGTCCAAGGATGACTTAATCCTCAACCGTACATTTAGGACCTACGTCCAAGGATGACTTAATCCTCAACCGTACATTTAGGACCTACGTCCAAGGATGACTTAATCCTCCACCGTACATTTAGGACCTACGTCCAAGGATGACTTAATCCTCCACCGTACCTTTAGGACCTACGTCCAAGAATGACTTAATCCTCCACCGTACATTTAGGACCTACGTCCAAGGATGACTTAATCCTCAACCGTACATTTAGGACCTACATCCAAGGATGACTTAATCCTCAACCGTCCACCAAGGACTTCATTCTCGAAGACATACGTCTATGGCTCTCTTTAGGACTGAAGTCCAGGGATGATCCAATCCCCTCAAGTCCACCAAGGACTTCATTCTCGAAGACATACGTCTACGGCTCTTTTGAGGATGATGCAATCCTATCATGTCCACCAAGGACTTCATTCTCGAAGACATACGTCTACGGCTCTCTTTAGGACTGAAGTCCAGGGATGATCCAATCCCCTCAAGTCCACTAAGGACTTCATTCTCGAAGACAGACATCTACGGCTCTCTTGAGGATGATGCAATCCTATCATGTCCACCAAGGACTTCATTCTCGAATACATACGTCTACGGCTCTCTTTAGGATGATGCAATCCTATCATGTCCACCAAGGACTTCATTCTCGAATACATACGTCTACGGCTCTCTTTAGGACTGAAGTCCAGGGATGATCCAATCCCCTCATGTCCACCAAGGACTTCATTTTCGAAGACATACATCTACGGCTCTCTTTAGAACAAGTGTTCAAGGATGATACAATCCCTCTTCTTTCTCGGAGACACTTGTCTACGGATCACTTTAGAACTTGTGTTCAAGGATGATGCAATCCTCACATGTATTCTCATCAATTACTATCGATCCTGGGAAGCCATATAGAACCTGATTCACACTTTTTTTTTTTTTTTTTTAATTACACCATTAAGAGAATGGTCTTATCTAGCCACTTGGAGCAAACATCTCATCATGATTCTCTTCCCCTTTCTAAGAGAATATTCTAGCCATGAGCCTTCTATATTTTGTTTGATTTGTAAATCTTCTTGTTTGAACATCCATCACTTGTACGGTGTCCATCATTCTTCATGACCTTTCCTACAAATCAAAATTAAGTACATGATTAGTAATACTTCATAATCATCAAATCATATTGACATGGTAACCTATTATGCATACAGATATCATTTACATAGTTATGCAACTAATTTGACCAATACTTTGGCACAACACTTTCCCATATCCTGTATGCATACAGTGGCTATCTAGATGCCTTCCATCTCTACCAGAACATACTATCGAGAGTGTGCACAGCTCTCAGCATGTCAGCAAAGAGGTTTCATTCTAGACAAGCAACAATGGAATGTTTGTCCAACTTACCAATCATATGCACATTAGCAGTATACTATTCAATGCTCTATGAATGTTTACACTCAGCATTATATATTCTAGGAATACAAATATGCATACAACCTATTACAGGAAATATCATTACTATTTCAAATAACAACTCAAATACTTATCTTTTATGTTTGTGTGGTTGCCTTCCGCTTGATCTTCTGTATGTCTTTTGAACTTTTATTCATTCTGTACCACTGTGCATGCTCAAGAGTCATCCTCATGATCTCATACACAAACATACACTCATTAGTATATTCTAAATTCTATCAAAACATTATAGTTCTAAATAATCTTGAAAATGTATAGTCATGATTATAGTTAATAAACATTAGTATTCAAGATTTCAGGGAAGTCTTCTTTTACTCATGCATATCATCAATCAAGATAAAAGACATAATATGCATAATCCCTTGATTACTAACTTTATGAATAAGCATAACCAATCATTCCAAGTATACTTATATAGGGGAACCTAACACAAGGTAAGATTCATGGGAAACATACCTGGATTAGTATACCTACTTGGTTATGTACAACATACCTAAACAATCTCTTCAATGATTTAGAGATCCTGAGCTAGAACCTACATGTCTCATAGGTTAAGCATAATATAACAAAGTCATACATACCTCGTAAGTAGAACAAAGATTATGGATGAGTCTTTGTCTTCATGTTTCATGGTCATGGAACCTGATTTGTCTTTTGTGATGTACCTGTATCTTGCTAGCAGACAACATCAACCTCACACAACATCATAATGCATTAGTACAATCATATAGCCCTAATCAATGAATGTCTTTGATCATTCACATGCATTCATACTATTACTAGGGTGATAAGACATTTCTAACATTAATCAAGATTGTACTAATAAATAATATGAAGACAAACACATCATGAACTTAATCAAGAATTAGATTTCAAGACATACCTGAGCCTTCTTAAGTCATACCTGTTGAGACTTCTTGTAGTCTTATTATGTAAGGCCTTAGCCTCAACTCCCCCTGAAACTTGATCTGGAGCTTGATTAGGGTTTGCTAGAGAAACCCTAAAAATTTAATCTTTGACTTTCACACTTCTGAATGGATGAAAGAATATGTCTTGCTGAGCTGATCAAACTAGCATACTTAAATTTTGGAATTTCCAAAATTTGACCCCTCAAAATTGCCTTTGAAACTTCTGGATCTTCTGGACAGGATCTCGAACTAGGGTTTGATGAAGCCCACCCTTCTACCCAAACAAAAGGTTCGATCCAAGGCTCTAAACTCTTATTTTTCTTAGGAGTTTCCAGCCGTGGTTACAGACTTCAAAAATTCCAACTTTTGTTGAAGCCGTAATTTTCCATCTTTCCGATCAAAATCCCGAACTGGGGTTTGATCAAGCCCGGTCTTCCACCCAACCAAAAAATTAGATCTTGGTCTCTAAATTTCAATTTTCCTGAGTAGCATTCAGCCATGGACTCCGATTCCAAAAATTCTAACTTTCTCCGAAACCCTAAATTCCGGAAGCCATGAATAAAGGTGCTCGAAAAATAATTCTGTTTTGACAGAAATATGCACCTGATTGTTTCTG
Organism: Larix kaempferi; assembly: GCA_027924585.1. NCBI lineage: Eukaryota > Viridiplantae > Streptophyta > Pinopsida > Pinales > Pinaceae > Larix > Larix kaempferi. The sequence continues at coordinate 1,030,421 of BSBM01000449.1, read as the reverse complement.
CTATAACTCTGAAATTTTTGCTCCACAGGGTCTGAAACCCTTTTTCTGCAGTAGCCTGACCTGTCATCTTTCCATCCTGATAGGTCTGACCTCAATTGGGTTTTCTGAGAGAGAGTTATGCCAAGTGTCGCAGCGTGACCTGTTTATGGGATAAAACAGGAGAGCGAACTTGTACGACATGCCACGTGTCACTGTTTGAACTTCGGCCTCTGAAAACCTTTCCTGAGATAGCTCGACCTGTTATCTTTCCATCCTAATAGGTCTGAACTAAATTGGACTCTCTGAGAGAGAGTTATGCCAAGTGTCGCAACGTGATCTGTTTATGGGATAAAACAGGAGAGTGAACTTGTACGGCGTGCCACGTGTCACTGGTTGAACTTAGGCCTCTGAAAACGTTTTCTGAGATAGTAAAGTCTGTGTACTACCTGTCACTTTTTACGAAATTTCATTTGGAGCTTCCTAGCCCAAGTTATGACCTTTTTTCCTAGGTCACCTGATTTTGACTGAGATCTGGAAGAGGTAGAAACCCTAACTTGTACTGATCATAACTCACAAAGTACAACGAATATGAGGGTTCCCTTTGGACATAAGGTACCTGGGGATGTTATCTTCGACCTGTAAACTTTTCAGACCCTCAACCTTCGCAGAAATGGATTTATTGCGAAAGTTCCACGATGACTGGTTTTTGCTATGTAAAACCCTAACCTTCAAATTGTCGTAAGTAAAGCAAGTGTCGTAAGTGCCATACCTTGCCTTCCTTCAGGTTAGCTCTGATACCATGTTAAGATTTAATATGCTAAGACTGAAAATAGAAGCATTACATTCCATTTCACAATAATAGCATATACAGGATCACTGAAGAAACAACAAGCATAGCATAAACACAAGAGACACAGATTTATCCAGGGAAACCCTCATGGGGTAGAAAACCCAGTAAAGCTTCCTCAATATAGATGACCAGCAATACACAAAGATGCAAACCAAAGATATGATCTCCTCCTCCACCATAGCAGACCTCTCCTCCACAAGTGCGCCTTTCTCAAGTAAGTGTGTGTGTATAATGAGGAACACACCTCCTCTATTTATACACTACTCTGATATGTATTTTACACAAGTACATGTAGGCTCGTATTTAACCATTAGGTTAAATACCCCATTATAACTGATTGGGCCGACCCCCACATGGTGGGTTTAATAACCCTTTGACCCACATAATACATACAGGGCCGACCCCCACTAGGGAAGTCTAATAACCCAAGTTACGACATTCCAACGGAGGAATAAACATCTCCGGATATACAATAATATCTTCACGGAGGAATGAAACATCTCCGGAATAATAAAGTACAAATATAATATTCTTTGAAGTTACAATATCTCAACATACTTTGTGTATATTGGACCAGGCGCATCCAATCTTTTTAGTTGTAATAGGGTCCAACATACTCCATAAATTCTGTACATGTGTCGTAATGAACCTTTATGCCATCCATGCAAAACAACCCCAAACCATGTAATGATGACGGTGCAATTCGATATATCCTCTCGTCCACACAAAAATCTGTGTTCGATTGAGGAATATCCTTGGGTACCCATTGTTTCACTAAATGTCTGTACCTCACGGGCACCTTGACATCGCCTATTGTCTCATCATCATAGGAACATGATCCCCCTTGAGCGCAAAAATATTCCATGCGTTTATGGAATTTTCTTTTGGTCTTTTGACATGTAGTCGATACAACTCTTGTAGACCTACTGGATGTCTCACTTTCCTCTAGCCTTCCTAAACTCCCCTCGCTCGAGGAAGAAAGATCTGAAAAATACCTATTTGGTTCTACCTGCACCATGGGAAAAAAGTTTAGATAGGACCGTAAGGCATAGCGCCTCTTAAAAGGTGACGTGTAGCGCCTTTTATAAGGTGATTTGTACCATATTCCCTTTCTCAAAATGTAGGCATTCAAGTGATGAGGAAGATGATCACTTTATCTTTCTTAGGAGTAGAAATTCATGCAATTATGAGTTGTATTTTATTGATCCATTGGGTCTTGAGTTGCATATCACACCATCTAACTATCTTTGTTGTCATGGCTGTAAAGTCTCTCTCATCCCATCAGTTTGGGTTCATCACCTCGGTAATTGAATTACACTCACATTTAGTAAGATATTTATATCTAGCAATAATAATATAAAATAAAAATAACTAACCATTATGGAAAACTTCTAAAAGCTTTTATGACTTTCAAAACTAAGATCTTTGAGGTGGTTAATAACTAATAAATGTTCACAAATCTTCAAAAACAATATTTTATATAATGTTGCAAAACTTGTATAATCTTATTCAAAATCTAAACTGAAATACAGACAAAGCATAATTCCTCGGACAGATACAGACTCAATATTTATACATAAGGAAGTATCAGGTTTCTGGAGTGATCTTATACCACGAGGGCTAGCCACAGAGCATACTCCTGTTATTCGTTTTCCTAACAAACACTAGACTTAAGGAGAGACAAGGTTTTTGTTGCAATCTAATACGACAAAGGCTAGTTGCAGAGCATACACCTTTTCTCAGACTCAGACACAGAGCAGAGAGACACCAAACTCAAAGGCCTGAAATGGTTCTCTACCTAAAACTTAGAGAGGACAGGGCCACTCTCTTAGTTGAATGGAATCTTATTATGACAGTTTGAATGGATAGGCCCCACTTATAGCCAAATACTTTTGAGATATTTACAAATCATCGGAGTATGGGGGACCATATAATTCTGGAAAGACATTGGATTGAGTATCCCATGCCTTTGAATAAACAGACCTCAGGACCACGCATCTATTCTGATGCATGTGGACATCTATGCGGGTTTTGACAAGCCATTGTACTTTATTTTGAATGTAGTACTCAAGGATTTGATCCTCAGTAATCTTTTTCTGCAAAATATCTTTGACTTGTTCGAGAGATTCTCCAACATCCTGTTTTAGATTATAAATAACAATTGGTTCTAAAGCTGTCAGGTTGATGGCAAATGACTGCCACCAGTCTCTCATCCAATCAAGGCCGCAGAATGGAGGATCCTCGTGTATATGTGTACTTTGATGTCCAAACTTTAGCATGGTATAATATGTTCTATCTGTATTTTCTTTTCTCAAGAAATCCCACCATAATTTTTTATATTTTTCATAAGTGTGGGTAGTACTTGGAAACCAGAGACTAAAATCTTGATGTGGCCATGCTTTCAAAGAACGTATCCAGTTAACACAGTAGTATTGATGGTCTAGTTGTATCCTGGGGTGATGTGTAGAGACCTTTGTCGTGATTAAGTTAAGATCATGGTAGAGGTGTGTTAACCAATTGCTTGCATTAGCTTCTTTTTTCAGGGAGTTGTTGTAAATCATCTCTGGTACAATACTAGATCCGATAGGCATTCTTCTGAGTTCTGGCACTAGTCTAATAAAAGCATCATATCCCTGTAAGTTAGCATCTAATACTTCAGTATGTCTCAACTCCCACCTAGGTTTCCATGTTTGCATATAATCCAACCAACTCATATTATCATTAATATTATAGATTTGATGTTTTCCTCCAATCCAAGTAGAGATTTCCATGTTTACTTGTGGGTTATGGGTCCACTGGATTCCGCTTCGACCTTCTAACCTCACTTGCTTGGGGCTCGCTTGCTCTAGGATCACTTGTTTCAGGCTCGCTTGTTAAAAATTAACAGGATACTTCTGTGTCAAATATTCTCTTATCAAATATTCCTATTAAATGATGGAATTTGCATGGTTTTCAATAAGTCACTCATCACTATAGTACTTGGTAATTGAAGGTTTATAATTATTTTCCCACCTAGTGCCCAGAATATCTCATATGTTGTTGAATATATATTTGTTGTTGTCCCATAGTCAGGACACTTATTCTCCAAATTAATTTTCCTCACAAGTTCAATCGAGGAGTTCCACCACTCTTAAAATTCTTTACCAACACATATAATTTGATTACCAACAATTTTTATTTTTATTTTATTTTATTTTATTTTTATTTTTATTTTTATTTTATTTTTATTTTTATTTTTATTTTTTATTTTTATTTTTTATTTTTATTTTTATTTATTTTTATTTATTTATTTATTTTTATTTATTTATTTTATTTATTTTTATTTATTTATTTTATTTTATTTATTTATTTTATTTTTTATTTTTATTTTTATTTTTTATTTTTTTTTCTGACAGGACAAGTCTTAACTACTTAAATCAAATTATTTACCACATATTTGATTACCAACAATTTGATTACTTAAGTCTTACCAACACATATTTGATTACCTGGCTGTAGACGTTTCCTGTAATATACTCAAAAGAGTTAATTTCAGAAATAACTGTGCCTCTTAGAGGCCAGATAACTCTAGGAACCAAGTGACCCTATTATAGGGTTAGTACAAACCAGAGAGAGAGAGATGACTGGGCTATGGTACGGTCAATAAAAGAAAGTCAATGACAGTCAAAAGGCTCAGTACAATCACAATAAAGATGAGTTGACAGCCAACAGACTTAGGCCAAAGAGACTCACGAACTCCAGTAAGGTACAAGGACCAACCAAAGGGTACAAAGACCAACCAGTAAGGTACAATGTTCATGTATATGTAACTTTGGAATGTGTTTCATTTATATATTTATTGTACTCCTATAGAGATGAATTATTCATCTATACGAAAGCGTCGTCATTTGTATTGACAAGTGTCGCAAGTATGTTAACTTGCCAATGGGTTATTAGACCACCTTGTAAGGGGTCGGTCCGATATAATGTAATATGAATTTATTTTACCTAGCTAGACAAGTCGGACCCCATAAGGTTATTGGGAAAACAGGACAGGTATAAATAGAGATCGGGAGATCTCTATTTGGATCACTTCAAAACTCACACTTCCTTCACTCGGAAAGTGGCTCACATATGAAGAGGAGGATTAGCTGCTAAGAGGAGTCTATCTCTTGTACTTTGGTTGTGCTATTGCTCTATCTATCTCTGAGGAAGTTGTGGGGTTTTTCACCTTAGGGTTTTCCCCACGGAAACTCTGTGTGTCCATTGTCTCTCATGCTTTTGATTCCTGTGATGATTGACATGCTTGTTATGATTGATATGCATTGATATATTGTACATGTTATTCTCTCAGTAAAGATCCTAGAGTATTGTGAATTAATGCTCAAAATTTAACATGGTATCAGAGCTAACCTGAGAAGAAGACATTGTGCAGTGATGGAAACTAGGGTTTCTTGCTTATTGGGTTTCTCTCCAAAGATTTTGGAAAAGCAGTATGGTAGATTGACTCTACTCATCAAGGAGAATCTATCTGTCCAATCAGAATTCAATTCTGAGCATTTTCAGATTTGGCCCTAAAAATTAGGGTGTCCACAAAAATAGACATTTCTGAAATCTGAATACATAGCTGGAAGATCCTTGGAAAAATCAAAGTTTAGAGCTTTGGATCGATATTTTTGGTTGGGTAAATCTTCGATAAACTCAAACCCTAATTCAGGGTCCTCCCTAGTGAACTCGGGAAGACTAAAAGGAATTTATGAAGGGTGAAGCTGATCAGATCATCAAGGAACATCTTTCTATCCTTTCAGAAAGTTGAAATTCACTTTTTGAATTTTTAGGGTTTTTTCGACAAACCCTAATCTGGGACCAGATCCAGTCTTCAGCAAAGCAAGTGGTAAGACCTAAATCTCTTCTATTTCAATTTGAAGTACTCTTTAAAATGTCTCACCACACCAAGCTTGAGGATAAGCTTGAAGGGGCTGATAACTTCCGAGCCTGGAAGTATAGGATTGGGTTAATCTTGGAAGAAAATGAATTGGACTCCTACATCAGCTCTGGGGTCCCTATCCCAGAGGATGAAGAGGATAAGGTATTGCATAAGAATAAATTGGTAAAGGAAAAGAGAATAATTGTTGATTATATCAAAGACCATCTTATACCACATGTGTCATCTCTAAAGACACCCAAGGAGATGTTTGACTCCCTGAACAAGTTATTTGAAGGGAAGAACATAAATTGGAAGATGACTCTGGGGAATCATTTGAAAGGGGTCAAGATGTTGAATGGAGAGACCATTCAATCTTACTTCTCCAAGGTCTCTCAGATCAAGGAACAACTTGAATCTATGGATGAAGTAGTGGACAATGGTGAAGTTGTTATGACCACTCTAAATGGCCTAGCTAGGTCACGGGACTCCTTTATTCAAGGAATCTGTGCAAGAAAAAAATTGATATATTTCAGTTGACTATGGGAGGATTGCTCTCAAGAAGACGCTAGGCTTGTGGCACGAGAAGAAAAGATGGGAAATGAAGATCAAGCTCTCACAGCTCACACCAAGGGAAGCAAGGTTCAGATGGAGAAATCTCATAATAAGAAACATTCTCACTCTTATCACAAGAAGAAAGAACTATCTCATGTTCGATGTTTCATATGTAATGAAATGGGACACTTTGCTTCAAATTGTCCCAAGAAGAAGAAAGACAACAACTTCATCAAGAAGAAGAAGAATAACAAAAGAAGATATCATGCTCATGGTGCTGAGCATGATGAGCCTTCCAGGAAGAAAGCTAGAGCAGAAACTGATGATGATGATTCATCAAGCGAAGAAGAGTATGTTCTAATCTCTGCTCTCACAGTTACTATCTCTCATGGTTGTAATGATTGGTTAATTGACAGTGGGGCTTCCAAACACATGACTGGGTTTAAAGAATCTTTTGTAAACCTATTTGAACATGAATCACCCCATAAGGTGAAACGTGGGGATGATTATCAATACCCTATCAAAGGAAGTGGGGAAGCTTCCTACAACCTAGAATCTGGAAAGTCCTTAAAGATGAAAGATGTGCTATTTGTACCTAGTCTCAAGAAGAATCTTCTCTCCATCTCTGCATTAGATGCAAAAGGTATGAGGGTTGCATTTGTAGATGGCCAAGTCCTAATGTGGCCAAAGGGTAAAGCTATTGATGATGCAGTGGTGATTGGAGAGCAAGAGGGAGGATTGTATAAATTGAAGGGACAACCTGAACATGACATGGTGCATGATTCCATAAAGACAAGTGAACTTGGGCATAGAAGACTTGCACATATGCACTAAAGAGCATTACCAATTGTAGAGGGTCTTTTTGAAATCAAGACCAAACATGAAGGTGTTTGCAAAGGATGTGCAAAAGGAAAGAACATAAAGAAGGCATTTCCAAGAAGTGAAAGCAAGGCAAAAGATATCTTGGAAATTATCCACTCCAATGTATGTGGTCTGATGTCATCCAGTTCACTGAGTGGGTATGTTTACTATGTCTCCTTCATTGATGACTTCTCCAGGAAAAATTGGGTTTACTTCTTGAAGAACAAAGATGAAGTGTTGGATAAGTTCAAGGAATTCAAAACCTTGATGGAGAACCAAACTGATAAGAAGATCAAAACATTCAAATCCAAGAATGGTGGAGAATTCACCTCAGGTCACTTCAAGAAGCTATGCAGTGATTCAGGGATTAAGAGGGAGTTGACTGCTCCTTACAATCCACAACAGAATGGAGTTGCAGAAAGAAAGAATTGAACGATCATGGAAGCAGTAAGGGCAATGCTGCATGACCGGGATCTACCTATGCATCTATGGGTAGAAACAGCTAGGACGGCTGTATATCTACAGAAAAGAACACCCCACAAGATATTGGACAACAAGACACCATAAGAGGTCTTCTCTGGTAAGAAACCTGAAGTCAGCCATCTCAGAATATTTGGTTGTCCAGTATACACTCATGTCCCAAAACAAAAGAGGACCAAGCTAGATCCTTCAGGAAAGAAGGGTATCTTTGTGGGTTATAGTGAAAGCTCGAAGGCTTACAAAATATAATTTCCAAGGTTCAAGAAGATTGATGTCAGTAGGGATGTGACATTTGATGAAAAATATGCATTCATCAAATCAAGGAAGACACCTGTTGAAGATAATGAAGAACCTAAGGAAACTAGATTTCAAGACACTACTATTACTGAAGCAATTCCAGATGCAGATCGTGAAATTGAAGATCCACAAGAAACTGTAGATCCACCCCGTGAGAATAACTCTCACAAGAGGAAACCTGCATGGTCTAGAGAGCTCATTCAAGATGCAGAAAGATATGGCATTCGAGAAGAAGAACACAGAGCAAAGAACAGAACCAGATCACAAGAAGATTGATGTCAGTAGGGATGTGACATTTGATGAAAAATATGCATTCATCAAATCAAGGAAGACACCTGTTGAAGATAATGAAGAACCTAAGGAAACTAGATTTCAAGACACTACTATTACTGAAGCAATTCCAGATGCAGATCGTGAAATTGAAGATCCACAAGAACCTGTAGATCCACCCCGTGAGAATAACTCTCACAAGAGGAAACCTGCATGGTCTAGAGAGCTCATTCAAGATGCAGAAATATATGGCATTCGAGAAGAAGAACACAGAGCAAAGAACAGAACCAGATCACATACCAGCTATGTTGCTTTACTCTGTGATATCATGAACAAAGAACCTTCCAATTATGAACAAGCAGCGGAAAAGAAAGAATAGAAGGATGCCATGATCGAAGAATACCAATCAATAATAAAGAATGATGTTTGGGATGTTGTCCCAAGACCTGAAGGGAAGTTTGTTGTGACTTCCAAATAGACCTACAAGATCAAGCATGTTGCAGATGGTAGCCATAGAGAATTACAAGGCAAGGTTCATAGCTCGTGGCTTCTCTCAAAAAGAGGGAATAGATTATGAAGAAACTTTTTCTCCTGTATCCAGGTACACTTTTGTCAGAACAATACTTGCTTTGGCTGCAGTGATGAAATGGAAGATACACCAGATGGATGCCAAGACTGCCTTCTTGAATGGTGTATTTGAAGAGGAAGTGTATGTGGAGCAGCCACTCGGTTTTGAAGCACATGACAGGGAGTCATATGTGTACAGATTGAAGAAAGCCTTGTATGGCTTAAAACAAGCTCCTAGAACTTAGTATGGTAGGATGGACAGTTTTATATCTAGTTTGGGCTTTACCAAGAGTAAAGTAGATTCCAACCTTTACTACAAGGTTGAGGAAGGAAATCCTGTGATTCTACTCTTGTATGTGGATGACCTGTTTGTAATAGGAGATGGAATATTGATTGCTGATACAAAGAGGAAGCTTGCTTCCAAGTTCAATATGAAGGACTTGGGGATGATGCACTATTTTCTAGGTATGGAGGTGTGGCAGAGTACAGATGGGATCTTCCTTGGAAAATGGAAGTATATAGTAGATATCCTGAAGAGGTTCAGGATGATGGATTGCAAGGCCATGGCCACACCTATGGCATTGAACCTGAAGCTTCTATGTGATGCTTCATCTGAGCTGGTTGATGTCTCTATGTATCGTTAGATGATTGGGTCCTTGATGTACCTGACGAACACAAGACCAGATATTTTCTGTGCGGTGAACACATTGAGCCAGTTCCTGATGGATCCAAGGAGTGTTCACCTGGTTGCTGTAAAGCATATTCTGAGGTACCTAAAGGGTACAATTGATTATGGGCTCAAGTATGAAGCGAATCAAAATTTTAACCTCCAAGGTTATGTTGATTCCGATTGGGGAGGCAGTGCTACAGATAGGAAGAGCACATCTGGGTGCTGCTTTAGTATGGGATTAGGTGTGATCTCTTGGTTTAGCAAGAAGCAGTCCTGCGTAGCACTGAGTACATCTAAGGAAGAGTATGTTGCATCCTGTTCAGCTACTTGTAAGGCAGTATGGCTTCGGAAGCTACTGTCAGAATTATTTGATCTCCCGCTGGAGACTACTGGTATCTTTTGTGACAACCAGAGTTGTGTAAAGCTGTCTGAGAACCCGGTGTTCCACGATAGATCGAAACACATTGAGATAAAATATCACTATATCAGGGATATGGTGCAGAGAGGAGTAGTGAAGCTCCTGTATGTTGCGACAGATGAGCAGATTGCAGATGTACTGATGAAGCCACTAGCCAGAGTGAAGTTTGAGTACTTTAGAGAGAGGCTTGGCGTTCTTCAGATCGACGACACTTCGAGGAAGAAGTGATGGACACATATGCTGAAGCCATTCCAAGCATGGTGGAAGGAGGATCCTTCACATGGATATGGATGTAAGTGCTGGATGATGAGCATTAGGACGATGTTCTAGTTTCTGCGCTATATGATTAGTTGGATCATTTATATGTATGTATGTACGAATCATGTTGGATGCTGGATATGATCAGGTAAATCATTCATTTGTATATGTACCAGGTGGATACTTGTATGATTAGGTAGATCATGTCTTTGTATATGTATCAGGTGGATAATTGTATGATCAGGTAGATCATGCATTTGTATATGTATTAGGTGGATACTTGTATGATCAGGTAGATCATGTATTTGTATATGTATCAGGCGGATACTTGTATGATTAGGTAGATCATGTATTTGTATATGTATCAGGTGGATACTTGTATGATCAGGTAGATCATGTATTTGTATATTTATCAAGTGGATACTTGTATGATCAGATAGATCATGTACATATGTATGTATCAGGTGGATGCATTATGTATATCAGATGGATGCATTTGTATGATCAGGTAGATCATGTATGATGATATGTATCGGGTAGATACTTTGTATGCATCATATGGATATACTGTTTGATCAGGATGATCACAGATGACAAGCTTCAGGATGCTTCTCCAGATGATATGCATCAGGTTGATGCTATGATGATGATCAGGATGATCACAGATGACAAGCTTCGGGATGTTGCTCCAGATGATACGCATCAGGTTAATGGTATGATGATGATCAGGTTGATCATGTGATGATGTACATCATGATGGTGTATGGTGAGCATCGGTTTGATACTTTGTGGCCGTGGATAGGTTTTGCAGGTAGCATATAAAAGACCCTTTAAAAACCAGACAGGTAGAGCGGTGTGCTCGTAACATCCTGGGATGCTCTGAGTAGGTTTTTCTACAGTTTCGCATAGAAAAGATCCTTTAAAATCTAGACAGGTAGAGCGGTGTGCTCATAACATCCTGGGATGCTCTATCGAGATCCAGATAGGTAGAGCGGTGTGCTCGTAACATCCTGGGATGCTCTGAGTAGGTTTTGTGAAAGTTCACATAGAAAAGATCCTTTAAAATCTGGACAGGTAGAGCGGTGTGCTCGAAACAGCTTGGGATGCTCTATCGAGATCCATACAGGTAGAGTGGTTTGCTCGTAACATCTTGGGATGCTCTGAGTAGGTTTTGTGAAGGTCAACATGTAAAAGAACCTATAGTATGCGCTAGGTTTTGTTGACGCACGTAATCAGTCCTAGGTTCCACAGTATGGCCACTGATGATGAAGACCTACAGGTGGTGGACCTACATCTAGTATGAAAAAGGATTGGCTCTGTAGAACTTCCTATGACGAGTAGATTCAGATATTGATCGAGATAGCAGTAGTAGTGACGATGACGATGATTCAAGGATGATGATCCAGAGAAGAAGACTTATGCTAGATGATCTGTGTCGAGAAATACCTTCCTAGTTAAGAGGGAGTGTTGATGTATATGTAACTTCGGAATGTATTTCATTTATATATTTATTGTACTCCTATAGAGATGTATTATTCTTCTATACGGAAGTGTCGTCATTTGTATTGACAAGTGTCGCAAGTATGTTAACTTGCCGATGGGTTATTAGACCAACTTGTAAGGGGTCGGCCCGATATAATGTAATATGAAGTTATTGTACCTAGCTAGACAAGTCGGCCCCATAAGGTTATTGGGAAAACAGGACAAGTATAAATAGAGATCGGGAGATCTCTATTTGGATCACTTCAAAACTCACACTTCCTTCACTCGGAAAGTGGCGCACATATGAGGAGGAGGATCAGCTGCTAAGAGGACTCTATCTCTTGTACTTTGGTTGTACTTTGGTTGTGCTATTTCTCTATCTATCTCTAAGGAAGTTGTGGGGTTTTTCACCTTAGGGTTTTCCCCACGGAAACTCTGTGTGTCTATTGTTTCTCATGCTTTTGATTATTGTGATGATTGACATGCTTGTTATGATTGATATGCATTGATATACTATACATGTTATTCTCTTAGTAAAGATCCTAGAGTATTGTGAATTAATGCTCAAAATTTAACATACAAGTCAAAAAAAAAAGAGTGGGTATAAAGACTCAGAACCCTTGGGACTAAGGGGGTGTAACACCTCAAATGTGGAAAAACTACCATAGTTATACCCACAAGACCAAAAACATAAAAGGAGTTACAAATCAAAAGATAACTCAAGATGAGTAAAAGACCCAAAAGGTAAGAGGAATGGTACCACAAAAAAAACAAAAGGACTAAAATGAAAGGACAAGGTACCACAAGACCAATAAACAACAGGGTGTAAGGACCAAAAGTAAATCAACCATTGTGGGGAAGGTACAAATAACGTCAATTATATATTGCAATAGCTCCTTGTAACTACCTATTATTTGACATGCCAAAGTGATGGAAGGTCAAATAATGTCAATTATATGCAATAGCTTCTTGTAACTACCTCTTATATGCAATAGCTCCTTGTAACTACCTATTGTAACTCAAATAGGACCTCTAAAAGGTATGATAGCAAGCAGTCTTCCTAACTAAGGTCTAGAGGGTGGTACGAAGTGGGTATAAATACTCATAACAATTTGGACAAAGGGGGGGTGTACCTCAAATGTGGACAAACTACCATAATACCCACAAGACCAAAAACATAAAAGGTGGTACAAATCAAACGAGAACCCAAGATGAGTAAAAGAACCAAAAGGTAAAAGGCAAGGTACCACAAAACGTTTATCAACAAAATGAAAGGACCAAAAGGCAATCAACTAAGGTGGGATACAACCAATCATCTCTCTCTCAAATATACCAGTGTTCCATATAACCTGAAATTCCATCATCACAGTAAAAGGAAACGTCCACAGGGATGATGTGATCATGTGGTCCTTTAGACTACTCCTAAGGTCAAGCGTTAGTGACTCCATCAAGGGGCATCCAATCCCTTGAGAATACCATCTAACTTAACCATCTCGAAGACCTAGGAGAAGAGGACATCACACATCATCAGATAATTGGTAATTGACCGTGTAAGAACTCAAAAACCCTAAAGCAACCGAGCGTGCAGAAGGGGGAGATAGGAAAAGACAAGGCTCGCAGGCCAAAATGGCAAGCTCAAAAAATTGTACTGGGACTGGTGTCACAGTAAGCAAGCTGAAAAAAAAGTGGCCAGAATGCCAACAAGCAACACTAAAAAGAAAAAGACCCTCGAAAAAGGTGAAATAGCAAGCAAACTTCCTAACTAGGAGCTAGAGACCTCGACAAATCCTATCCTTCGCAAGGGGATGAAATCCAAGTCGAACAATATGAAATGAGAGACCAATAATGGAAGGATATCCCTCTACCGAAAGGGATCCTGGGTAAAAGAGACCTAAAAGAAAAGTCACTAAGATACCTTGTTCATGACACGTCGGAGAAGGTTTTCGGCACTTCTATCTTATCGCCTTTGTATCACAAACATGGTAGAGTACACGGAAGACAATGGATCGATATGCATTAGGCGCTAAGTGGAGTGCAGCATTCCACAAAGTCCATTAGGAATCAATCCTTGTAGCTTAACCCCAGAAAAAATGGGAGGCCCCTCCACAAAATCGTCGATGACCGTGTCAATAAATGATAGAGGACTTTAGTACCCTAGAGGACAACAACTATGTCTCAGATGAAAATGATAAGGGGGAATTATTTGGATGCCTATCCCTGGTGTCCTTCCTAACTACCAAATTCTTTTTATCTTCAAGCGAGGTTAAAGTGTGTTGAGTTAGCGAGTTAAATTTTAATGGTTGTCTTACTCAGTCGGGTGATGGAAGTGCAACTCGTGGTGTGATGACTGACTGAAACCATGCAAATGAATATGAATCAAATAAGCATTTACTTTCAATGAATGCTAGCTAAGGTAAGGAGAGAGTTCTTTCAAACTATAACTACTCTTTCAAATTAAATGAATCCAACAATAAATTTCTTCTACTTCTAGCGAGTAAAATGCATGACATTGGTTAAACGTTAGCAAGCATAAGCATGACATTGTGATATTATGCACAGTCACCAAAAGATGAAAACCTCAAGAATTGCAGGCATTCAGTGTAGAGTCTACAGTAGGTGTATCAATTGAGTTTTTTAGTCTACATATTGAGTCAATAAGTGTCATCATGATAAAAGTTCATGATCATAATTTAGAAATGACAAAGTTTTAATGTTGGAATTAGAGTGTTAATTTTGAAATGACAAGTTCTTTCTCCCACATAGATTTTGTCCTATTATTTTCAATGTATTTGGTTGTGGTCCTCTCATCCTTGAGATATCCCATGTATGAATAATCCCATCTAATAGACAATTTGAAAATCAAAGGAAGAATCTACATCTCAACATTAATGCCAAGGTTTCTTTAGATATTAACATCCTTGTGACATCACTACAATGGGAATTTTGCATATTATTAGACAATGAAAAGACAACTATCAAACATTTTTTGGAGCATCCATTCATTTGAGATGTGTTTTATAGCATTAATTCCTATTGTACAAGTATACTATGGGCCAAATATTTTGGAGCATTCATTCCAAGGCGAGGATGCTGATGCCTAAATGATAGATGTAACTCTTGAGGATTGTCCATTTTGAATAAAGTTGTTAAAGGAATACTCATGAGGCCTCTACTTTGTTGCAAGTCATTTTTTTTCAACAAATACTGATCACAAAACTCTTAAAGATATGTTTGGGATGAATGTTGACAATGAGGATGCAATATCGTCTTCCCCAAGTGCTAAAATTAATGATGTGGTTTATTTGTAGATCCAAGAAATGTTATAAAACATCCCATTACAACACGAAAGTGAGCACATAAATTGATATAGGTTCTAGGTGAAGAAGACCAAATGGATAAAATAAAATGGGAGGTACTTTAAAGGATGTAAAAAACAATACATTCAAAAAGAATGTTCAAGATCATGAGCGGCCTAGGGGCCACTTTTCCAATAATTGTTTGACAATACTATTGGAATATCCCCTAATAAAGTTGTGTTGTTGCATAGCTTCTTCTTTATAGTGGAAAATATGCATTATTTTCAAATACATGTAAATAATGTGGAAAAAAGGCCATATTTGGTAACTCTGCTCTGGATATTTCCACTGCCTAAAAATGCAGCATCAACAAATAATGATATGTGTAATGACCAGTGCATGAGTTCCATCTTGTATAGTACTTCTATCGACATTGACAATAAACATTTTGTTTATCCAGGACAGATGCACATACCACACACTATGAAACCGACAAACTGACCTATCCTTTGGATATGAGGAAACCCAATTACCATTTTGGATAGGTCCTAGCCTATTATGTTGATGTAGAAGGGAGTATATATTTTGAGATTCATATTGTTGAAGAGGATGACTGGAAATCCATCATCCACAATAAACTCTTAAAATATGTAAACAGTTAAAATGTAATCAGTCTGACACCAGTTAATGGTTGTTGTAATCATCATGGGAGTTCAAAGATCTCATATAGAGGTCATGTGGGGTAGTTGTAGGCCTTGTTCATGGTTGTTTCCAACATAATCCCACCCATACGATTGACCATATCCATTAGTGACATCACTAATGTAGTTCATGTAAATCTATTGTTATCCTTGAATGGTTCTTTAAATATTTGCTTCCACCCATCACTAAAGACATTGCATAAACTTTGCCTACGACTAAATATGATGTAATCCTCAAAGCTCAATAGTTTGATCTCATGTATACTAAATTTGGATATATTTATCATCTTGGATGCACTTCACAATTGCAAATCCACCACAAATAATTCAGGGGAATACCATGATGCTAATGGTGTTATAGTATCTATCTCACATGGTTCTACTTCATAATGGGATGGGGCCAATTAATCTTACTGTCAACACTCATATGGTGGCACCATGAAAGAAAAAAACTATGGGGGATTCCTTCAAGATTACCTATTCAGCAATCAAGGTCCTCAAACAGGGTTTGCACCCATTAAGATTGTCCACTTTTGAAAATGAAGCAACCATCCATGTCCACATAATAACCAATAAAAGTCTTCACATGTGGAAACAAATGTTGAAATTTTTCCCAAGCTAGAGGATGTTAAGTATGAAAGAGTACCCCCACACATAAATGCTTTCTCAAATGATATAATTTTTCCCTAAGGATAGGATCATTTTAGACCTTATGAATGCTTGATGCTTCCCTTAGTGGAGTGAAACATTGACCTAATAACTGAAGCTAAACAACGTGTTGGTTAGAAGGTGCAATAAGAAGAGGATAGACCTTTTTAGGTTAGAGACTCTTCCCTAGAGACTGAAAAAAGGATGAGGTAAGATGTTCTAACGCATGAAACTTATTGGGATCCAAAGGAAGCAGAATGTCCCTGATTTAAAGATTGTTTCTATAGGACCTTGTATTTAACACTTTTATTCCTGGAAAGTGCTCAGAATGTCCATCAATAGTACCTAGATATGATTTTTGATGCTTGTTTAATATTTCCTGGGGCATAAAGGTGAGTTATAGGGTACCTTTACCAACAAAATGCCCATAATTAACAATCGATGAAATATATCTACTGATTACATGTTCAAATATTTCCTAGTTTTCCCTTTAGGATTCCATTCCTATTGTTTGAGGATTAGCATACACTGGGAAATCATGTTTATTTCCATACAATTTTTTTTTTGATGCCCATAATATTCCAGAACTCAATATACAATCGTTGAGGGTGTGTGCACAATGTTGTTCTAGAAGTAGTCATGGGAAGATCAGTTCAGGGCTATTGGAGTGCCCAAAAATATAGTTGAGGGTGTGTGCACAATGTTTGATGGATTATATTGTTGTTTAATGGAAACAATAGGCTCAAATTCACTAGAGGATTATACCACATCATCATCAAATGCGTGCAACACTTCAAACCACATTCCAATTAGATAGAAACCCCATTGTAGATTGAATTAGAAATGAAACCCTCTTGGAAGATAGAAACCCCAATGTAGATTGAATTAGGGCTTGGTACTCACAGACTTGGGAAGCATTTTTCAGCTCCTCTGATAGTTTCTCTCTTTGGAATCCCTCTCCCCTTCTGCAATTGCAAACCACCTCTCCCACTGCTTGTTGGTCGGGTCATTTCCACTGCATGCTTGCTGGGTCACTCCCTCTCCCTTGCCGCAAATGCAAATCGCCTCTGCCACTATAAAATAGTCAAATCCACACCTAAAAACTCCAACTATCCACTGGTCCAAACCACCTCTCCCACTGTTTGCACATTGGGTCACTCCCACTTCTTGCTAACCGGGTCACTCCCTCTCCCTTGCCGCAAATGAAAACCGCCTCTGCCACTATCCACTAGTCGAAACCACACCCGAAAACTCCAACTATCCACTGGTCCAAACCACCTCTCCCACTATTTGCACATTGGGTCACTCCCACTTCTTGCTAACCGAGTCACACTCCCTCCCCCTTTCACAATCGCAAAATCCCTTAGGTAGAGATAAGGTCGAGAGCAGGTCAATCTCTACTACAAATAGAGATCAGAACGAGATCAGGTCGACCAAATCGAAAAGTCCTGCACAAGGTTTATGATTTTGTTTTATGAAATGAATATAGGGTTTTTTTAATTGTTATATATATATTAATATATATAATGTTTGTTTTTTTAATTGTTATATAATGTTTTGTTATATATATTATTTTTTTTAATTGTTATTATATATAATGTTTTTTTAATTGTTATATATATATATATATATTGAAAAAAAATTAAAATTAAAATTTAAAATAATATTTTATTTAAACAATTGATA